>JAMKCH010018118.1:0-68256 GCA_023653785.1 Ophioderma brevispina
TGTTGGTACGAGCCATTTGTCCGTCGCCCTAGGTTCCTGCCAATTGACAGTGGTACCACCGGTTCCAAGAACTATGGTTTGACTAATTGTCATTGGGTGGTGTACAGACGGGTGGTCCATCGTCAACTGAAAAAAAATGGCCAAATACATACACACGTACATTCCAGTATAACTGGGAGTTTCGCGAGCATATCTGATTTACACTTTTCCTTCCAACTAGGCTGATGACTCAGGCGGTGTGCGCCAAGCCTCATTCATTTATAGCAACCTCAAACCAAAATGTCAGAAGAAATTACAGTCAATCTGAGTGGCAACCACAAACCAATTTTGAAGTGCTTTGATGTTGGGGGTCTGTCATAGGTGTTGTTGCCATACCCCACTACGAACCTCGTCCTCGTTCTTTATTCATACAAACAAATTCAGAAATAAACCCTTCCATGTGAGTTGATTCTTAACTCCAACGGTTTTGGAATAAGGAAATATTCCTTGACAACATATTAAAAAATTTCAAACTTTTTCGTCAAGATTTCTCTTTTACTGTTAACCAATGGCGACGGTCTGAAATTTGGATTTCTTGGCCGCCCTCCCCTGGCTGACTCATAGATTTTCCTGAGGAAGGTGCGCCCTCAATTTCCAAAACATGGTGTTTGTTTCATGTACATAATCATGTCCATATCCTAATCACTGTGTGAAATTGCTAAGCTTAAATCGAATTCCTCATTAGAAATCCAAACTTGTTTTAAAAACCCGGATCCAGAATTTCTGTTATAACGTATCCTAATGGACGTAATACTACACATAGAATGTTACTGCATCGAAACGAAAAATCCGATTCATTCAAATTTTGGAATTGTTGCATTTAGGTTTACTGTCTTTAGTTCTAGTTGACTATTTTTTTTTCATTATTAACAACACAAAAACCAATATATTTTTCTAAATCTCTGAGTCAGACTTTAATTAATGTATTTTGAAGTAAATAAATGCGTTTTATAACGATAAAAGTATTACCCACGACTGTTTTTAAATACCGTAAACTTGATTTACCTGGTAGTTTGAGATGCATATCCAAACTCCCATTTGGAAACAGAAAGCATTTTGATAAATATATTTAAATTAAATAATGGCCGTTATTCTTCCATCATTTACTACTCTAGACTAAAAAATAAATTGTATACTACTGAAAATGATTATGTATATGTCTATTTTCCGTTTAAATCTAGAGTAAAGTTTTGTGGAATTATAATGTATTTACATTTGTTCAGTAGAAACCTTTGGGGAATATTACAAGATGCTGGTAAGGATTTTTGCGCTTGGCAGGCTGTCGGCCATTGACGATTTCCTTATTGCTCGGTCCTAATGAAAAAACGCCTTACATTTTTATCACTTGTACAGATATTACGGTGTATTCCTTGCTTAAAACAGAGAGAAACCATTCATTTAATACATATGCATTTAATAAAAGTATAAGAGATTGTAAGATATTGTATCTGAACATAAAAGTATTTTTTATTTTTTGTAGAAAAATTAATAATTTTGATTCGTTGTTTTTTTTTTTTTTGCGAAATGGATAATCACAAATCACAAAACTTCGAGCGCTTTTGTAAATTATTTCTGTCACAAACATGTCAAAGCTATGAACAAAAACCGTGGATTCGAGCTATTATAGAAAGACACTACTTTGCATATACCACACAACAAATACCCCTAACACGTCAGAGGGCGGTTTTAGACACACGGCCCACCGGCATGAAAGATAACTACGAAAAGTGTCTCCTCCTAAGTCCCACCGTCAAATATAAACAATGTGTATCAGGGTAACTGTGTGACGTTTGTCCTTCCAGAGGAAAAAAAACGGCGGAATAGCGCTGGAGGCCCACATACAATAGGCCGCAATCGGTCTCCCTGAGAGGAAGCGTCCCACAGCAACTCAAAGCAATTGGTTTCCGGCCATCTCCTGAGGGAGCGTCACACCTGGCAATGTGAAGCATGGCTATTTTGTTCGCCCCTACTTTCGAGTTCGGAAAAGTGACCTTGACACATCTGCTAAATTCGAAAGGTTTAATATTACACTCGGCGTTAGGTATGAACTCTTAAAGGTGGCATTTCGTGATTCCGCACCTTCTGTTTCATTCATTCACGACCGAATTTTTGCACGTTAGATTAGGTACAACACGTGGATTACCTAAGGCTAACGGTTCAGATGATACTAACATCTGTTTTTTTAGGTAATCTGGGGGACGATGATTGTGGATCACGAAAGTCCCTTTAAACACTTTGGGAAAGTCTTGCATGGTGGGATCCAAATGGGCGTCGGTACTACACTAACTAACCTGAAAAGCTACTGGACGACTCACCTAATCACAGTAGTCTTTTTAAACGACATCTCCGCAGGGGAAAACGTCCAGTGGCAAGGCACAGCAATTAGGTATTCGAGGGGAAAACGTCCCAGTGGCAACTCGCATCAGTGCTAAAAAGTGAAAATACTCTGAGACCGGTAGCCGAATTCGGGCAACTGAAGATAACTTGATTGCGTTGTTGCGTCTGACGTGTGGACAGAAAACTCCATTAACACGATAAGAGAAGGTTCACTAGTGATCACCCATTGGAGTCCACGCATCGTAGGATATATATATAGCACGGGCGGCAGCTTTGTGAGTCTTGTACGCTACAAAATGGATATCGCTACTCATGGTATATTTAATCCAATATCAATATTTAAAATAAATCCTTACCCTCTTTATATTATAAAGTGAATGGATTACTTACTTCTTCTTGTATACGAGGCAGGCGCTGAATGTGTTGAATTGGTGAAGCCCAAGCTCACTGTTGAGTCGTTGGGGTTTTGAGAAGTCTACATCCACCGGGGACGAAAGGTAGCGGCTATCTCATTGATAAATGTGATCCGCAGATCCCGTGGATGGAGAGCCTTATTGGCAGGCTGTAGATGTTCGCATCGCAGCCCCCCCCCCCCCCAATCGTTGCATGTTGCTTGGGAACCGACGCGACCTCATGTACGAATCCTGTTCAAGGTGGCCCCAGTCCTTACGTAGAAGATTGCTACCCGCAGGGAAAAGAAAAATCAAAGAGGAAGGAAACGTATAGTAGGCTGACGAAGGGGCGGCAAGACTTGGGAGTCCTGTCATATGTGTGATAGTGAATTGGCCTGGGTCTTGGGGTATCTAGCCAGGCAGTGTTCCATGTCTTAAGATGTTGAACTGGGGAGCTGGAGAGTTTAACAGCGTGTTGGGAACAGAAGGTCGACGAGAGCGCAAGTCCCTGCCTGCCGACCTGGTGTGATTCTTTGACAGTACAGCAGATGCGGCTCTCTTTACATTTGCAGAATTGCAGCATGCAGAAAATGCAGAGGTTTAGTTGTGAGCAGTCACCACATTGATATAACTCTTTTAGTGGCATTAGTAGTACCAGCCTAAGCACAAGTCTTGAGTATAAAATATGAACTGTTTGAAGGTCTTCTGTGGAAGGGTATAGAAGGTTATGGGACTTGGCAATGAACCCATTAAGGCAGTCCCAAATAGGCAAAGTCGTAAAATCTTGCACAGAAAAAAATTTTTGTTGTGTTTAATTGATGCCCATTGATAAAGGTTGGTGGACTGGAGAAAAGTTTATTCACATTATTTTTGGTATTAAACTAGAATTTGGTAAAGATTTCCAACACTGGAATGTAAACCTGATCGCTAAAATGTATTTGTCATAATCTGTAAGTGTAACTGTGAGAGATTCACCAAAATGAACATTTTTAATGCTTTTCCATAGGATAAACACCAAATTAAGGGGTTTGCATTTTGTCCCAGAATATCCCAGAAATTTATCTAGGGGACTAGGTATATGCTTGCATGTAGTGGTCTGTGGATTTTCGACTTGCTGACAACTACTCCCATGTCTATCACATGTAAACAAAATTAATAAGCTAGAGCTTTATTTCCCATGGGGACCTTAGAGTGAATCAGGCTAGTTTGTATTATGGCAGTTAGTGTTGTGGCGAGTGTGTTTCTCAGTCCATACCATTTTTTGTCAGTGATTCGTAGCACAGCTGACATATTTGGGCTCTAGGCGTTCTTTTTTCTGTACACAGTCGAGGAATTACTTATGTTAGCTGGGATAGCCATGTAACATAAGTGTACTAAGTTTCTTCTTTTTCTGGCAAATGCTCCTTTCCGGATGGGAGGCCACCTTCACATACATGTATGAAGTTGAAACAAGGTGTAAGACTGGCCCTTCGAACTTCAGGGAAATCAGTTAACAGTAATGTGCAATGCAAAACATAGTGGTCTTTGGTGGAGAGTGCCACATGACCATAAATAGGGTTTGGTGGGTGACAAAATTTGCTAATTTCTGAACAATGGGTTCCTTGAGTGAAATAGGAGTGCCCCGGGCCCCGACTCCTTAAAGGACATCAGTTTTTTTGCTATCTAGTGCTAAACACATGGGCCGATTTCAGCCAAATTTGTTCAGAAGAACCAAGACCCATGCGGCATATAGGGGTGTTCACAGTTTTTGATCAATGGTCATGTATGATGCCAATTAAAGGGGCATTCTCTGAAAAAATTGAGAATCCTTCTTCTCATACAAATCAAAGCTATCAGTACCAGATTCGCTCTCAAGATACACCAGTACATGCTGCATTCGGGGTGTTCACAGATCAGCCCAAAGGCTACAATTATCAATTTAAAGGGGCATTCCTTAAAATCTATGGAATTCTTTTCTCCTGCAAATTAAAGGTTCTCCATACAAGATAATTCACAGGAATTTCCCTGGTATAGAGGACTGCATATGGGGTGTTCAAAGATTAGGATCAAATGCCACAAATACCAATTAAAGGGGCGCGTTCCTTGAAAATCTATTCGAATCCATTCTCTTGCAAATTAAAGGCTATCAACACGGGATGTGATTCACAGGATGCCCTGGTTGGGGCTTCATCAAATGGGGTGTTCACAAGATTTTCCCAAATGTCCACAATGCCAAATTAAAGGGGGCCATTCCTTGAAAATATGAATTCATCTTTCTCTTGCAATTAACGGCTACATCACGATATTCGCTACAGGATACCCTGGTAGGGGCCTCAACGGGGGTGGTCACAGTTTTGGCCCAAAGCCACAATACCAATTTTAAAGGGTATTCCTTGAAAATCTATGAATTCTCTACAAAATTAAGGCTCTAATCATGAGATTTATTACAGGATCCCCGGTAAGGGGGGGGCTTATTGAGCTGTTCACAGATTTGGACCAAATGCCACAATTAACATTAAAGGGGCATTCCTCGAAAATCTACGAACTATTTCTTCTCAACAGTTTTGGCCCAAATACCACAATTGTGATTAAAGGGGGTTATTCTTGAATCCTCTTTTATAAATTTTAGGTCTATATATCATTGTGATTGATTTCAAACAGATTCACAAGATCCCTGGGGGTGGGGTCAATAATGGGGCTGTTCACAGATTGGTATACCCAGGTGTCATTGATTACCCACAGGACATAATGTTCAAATTTCAGGGAAAGTTTCTTTTTGATGTTGCAAAACATATGGCGGGTCGCCATTCTGGGGTCAGAGGTCATCCCGGGTCAAATATAACAAACATTAAGAAGAGAAAATTCTTTTTGTCTGGGAAAAAACACAACAGACACTGATCAGAGGTCAAATAATGGAGATGGGGGGTTAGTGGTCCATCCAGGGATAAATTATGAAACTTTGAAATCGATCATTCCCGAAACCATTTTGAGGTCAAGGTTGATCATGTGTGAACACAGATATGGGTCAAAAGTCACCAGCTAACCATTCGTGCTCTCTTCAGAGCACAGTCTATGTGTTTTTCTTCTGTATGGTTTCTTTCTCTTTCTGTCAAAATTTTGCTAGTATCTCAGACATGGCACATTCCATATTGACCAAAACTTGGTGAAAAGGACAAGTACATAAAGACAAAGTTGACATGACAACTTGGGTCAAAAGGTCACGGATTAGGGTCAAGGGGATTCAACAACATTAACCATGCAAAAAAAAAAATCTAGAATTAGCCAAATCTTCAAAACTTACTGTCCCTCTTGTAGGACTTTGATCAACACTACAAAAAGTTCAATTATGACTTTGTCTAGGACGCATTGATTTAGGGGTCATAGGTCACAATACATCAAATGACGTGTACACTTCAAATTGCTACTCCTCCTACAGATTAATAGTCTAAATCCGCGTGACTCATGTATGTGGTGTAGTTTGAACATCCCCTACAAAAGGAAACTTAATGAAATTTGTCAAAGGTCATCTGGGGTCACTAGGATCACATTGTTCAAAGGCTCCGATTGAGCTGAAATTTTACTGAAAAAACACGATCCTTACGACATTCTAAGCATGCTGAAAACTATTTTTGGGTCAAAGGTCATTAAGGAGGTTCAAGGCCAAGTTTTCATAATGCTCCGATTGAGCTGAAAATTTACTGAACGATCCTAGACATTCTAAGATGTTAAAAATTATTTCGAGATCAAAGTCATATTAAGGGTCAAGGTTAATTTTTTGAAATGCTCCGATTGAGCTACAGTTTGACTGAAATGTCCTTATGCCATTCTAAAAGTTTAAAATATTTTTGTGACAAAAGGTCATTAGGGTCAAAGGTCACTACCTCGACTGTGTTCAGATCTGTGTCCAGATCTATTCCTTCTTTCTTTCTTTCCAAAGTCCTTAAAAAAAAAAAATGCTTTCTTCCTAACCAAACGCTTGGGCCGATTTTTCAACCAACTTATTCGCAGAACCAGTGGACCACAGTGGTATATATGGTGTACACAGATTGTGACCAAAGTTCATGCATGCCGATTATTTATTAACGGGGCATTCTTTGAAAATCTAATATTTAAATTCCTTCTTCTGCCATTAATCAATTGCTATGGTCACAAAATTCAGTCAAAAACCATTTAACCCATGGCCCATTATAGGGTGTACACAGATTGGGGGTTGGTGAAAGGGCAATGTAGGCCGATTAAGGGGCATTCTTGAAAAAATATTATTCCTTCTTCTGCCATTAAATCAATTGCTATGATCACAAATTTCAGTCAAAAGACCATTACCCAGGCCTAGATAAGGTGTACACAGATTGAGGGCAAAGACAGTGTAGGCATAAAGGGGCATTTTTGAAACCTTTAATAAATTCCATTTTCTGCCTCTCAAATTAGTGCTATATCACCAAAGTGGTCTGAAGAACCACTGACCCAAGAACCCATAAGGGTTGTAAAACCAACATGGGGTCAAAAGGTAGTGTTTGTTTTTATCCCCTTGGCTTAAAAAGCAGAGGGGGATATTGCGAGGGTGCGCATGTCCGTATGTGTATGTATGTAGGCCTATGTGTATGTGTATTCCAGTTTGGTTAGGTTTTCGTTTTTCGCGTCTCCTTCGAAAAGTCAAGTCCGATTTAACCAGAAGGTGCAATAGGGGTTCCGTCATGTGTGGATGAGGTCATGTCCCAGTACAAGTTTGGTTAGGTTTTGGTTAGGTTTTCGTTTTTTAAGTCTCCTTCGAAAAGTTTAAGTCCGATTAAACCAAACTTGGGGTGAAGGTGCAATAGGGGTTTCTTCATATGTGGATGATGTCAAAGGTCATGGACCAAGGTCAAAGGTCAACTGAGGTCAACTGAGGTTATGTTCTAATTTGGTTAGTTTTTGTTTTTCTGGTCGTCTTTGAAAGTTTGAAGTCCGATTACAACCTAACTTGGGTCGAAGGTGCAATACGGTTTCCTTCATATGTTGTTGAGGTCAAAGGTCATCTGCAGTCATTTTCCCCTTTGGTTAGGCTTTCATTTTTCAGAGACTGCTACATTTCTAGATATTATTCCATGAGAACAATTTTTTGAATTTTGATGCCCTGCAACTGACAACTGTGCCAACTAACCAACTTGTGTATACTGCCATCTTGCCAGGGGGATCGCGCAAGTTTACTTGCTGTATTTTTATTGTGAGAGTTTTGGTTGTCATAGATGAGTGAGATATGATGTGTGTGTAATATTTTACGATTTCTTATTATTTTTTATATGTTTGCTGATGTATTCTTAATGGTTTAGTTTTATATTGTCATTCTGAATTTTTATCTATATAATTCTGAATATTGCATTTATATGTTTTAATTTATTGTAAATACAATGCAATTTGGCCTGTCGGCCACGATTTTGTATATTGTGAATAAACCAACCTAAACAAACCAACCTAAAAAGAATTTTGGGTTATACCCCACAATCATCCCTTCCAGTAATTTTTTTCAGTGAGTGCCCCCCCCCCCCCACGTCACACACTAACATTTTAAGGTGAAGGCAAATACTCGTCCAGTCTAAGCTTTGGATCATTCTACACAGCTATGAACAGTTTGGTTAAGTCTCTGGGTTATGTCTATCCACACCCAAATCCTAGAAAGTTCAAGCATCTCTGATTCCCATTTACTGAATTCTCAAGAGAACACTTACTATCATTGACAAATCTCTGCAGTTTGTAAACTTGCTTTCAGAAGAATTTAATAAATTATAGCCATTTACTTTACAAGTATAAAGCTATAGTTACATGGTTTCTCCATTGTACAGTTCAAAGTGAAAATTAAATGAGACCAGAAATGGCACCAAGATCAAAAGCTCACTGGGTTTTCTTATTTTAGTTTTTTAAGTTCAATATGGGCTGAGGTAAGGCCAGGAGGTAAGACAGCCTTCAATTTAATGCTTTCAGTGTTTTATGGTGATAGATTAAATACTAGTACTAGCATTCTGAAAAATTAACGATGAGTTTTAGGCTCCATTCTAAATTTTGAATGGTGTATAAAAGTATATAGGCTGAGGTACCGTAAACAGCCTTCAATTAACAAGCTTTCAGTGTTTTATGTTGATAGTTATACGATCATTTAACTTTAAGAAAAATTAATGATGAGTTTTAGGCTCCACCCCAAATTTAAAGGGTGTATAAAAGTCAATCACCCATTCGAGCGACTCACTTCTTCAAACTGACCATAGCAGAACCAGGACATACATTTGCAGTGGTTGAAGAGCTGGATCAATGGATTATAAGGTGAATATGCTTCATTAATTACATTCATATTTATCGTTGTACTGCATTTATAAATGAAGACCTGTAGGCCTATTAATTTAGGCCTTTCTTGCTAAAACAGAGTGTAAAATAATGTACATTGTGAAATAATTGCTTGTAACAGTTGTGCAACTTTTACAAGCCATCGATAACTGGAATATAAAGGACCTAATAACCATTTCCATCTAAGCCTTAACAACATGGTTTATTTTGAGACCTACCTATAACTTCTAACTAACCCTCGTCTTACCAAGCCTTTTTATGTAACACAGATTACCGCCCCCTCGAGAATTTGTTATAAAGCACCCGATGTTTATGGCTTTGATATCAGTGGATAGGTATGGTCCTCCTCTTTCCATTGATACAAAAATAAGTATCAACATACCCAGTATGGTGTCACAATGATGTCATCGTCTGCGAGTCGCAAAATTGCCATTTTCCCATTTCCCTTTCCACAGAAATTGGAAAATCGTATTTTGCGCTAAAAAAATAGGAATATAGGATTTTCATGCAGTTTTCAGCTCTAAATGAACATAAACATGGAGTTTTAGAGCCATACCGTGCATAAAATTTTCAAAAATGCACCCTAAAATATCCTTGGGTGGTAACCACCTCCCTTACCCTTCGACTTTGATGGCATACCCTAACCCCGGTGAAGGTGCTACCTTCACCTTTTTTTTAACTAAAATGACCAGAAAGGATGAAAGAATTATAACCTTAAAGCTTTTTACGCAAGCTTTTGGCATTTTAGCGCACCAGAGCAAAGTTGTCTGGTTGGTGGTAACCAATCCACCCCCCCCGTAAAACGGGGGGGTTAAAGGTCCTTTGTTTTGTTTATAAAGTTTGAAGAGCCTTTATAGCCAGTGAGCCATTTACGAGAGTGTTGTTTCACATCTAGTATGTATATTTCCCCCATCAGCCAAGCCCTCCCCCCAAGGGGGGGGCCTTATATCAGAAGTGGATATAATGCGTGAACAAGAATAGTAAAATAGGTCCTTTTTTCCAACAGTCGATGTAGCCTACACCCATGCATTGATTAGGGTGTCAAAACATCAAACTATGCAAAATGGGTATGTTTTCTTAACCCTGAAATTCTGGGTAGACGTTTCATATTGAAGTCCTAGCTAGTCCTATGGGTGCAAATGAGGTATTACAATTGATTCCGTCATGTGCTGTATGACGTTTTGCAGTAGCGCTTGACGGAATGAATGGCAAGTTTGCATACCAAATTCTGATGTACGTGTCCAGGGTATGTAATACTCGCGCTAAGATTCTTGGAGATTTTGGCCCGAAATCATGCTCCAGGAGCATATATTTTCAACTCGTCTCCTAGGGGCACTATTCATTATTATGTGTGCGCTTTATTCCGTTAATGTTTATATTAAAGTATTACAAAAGAACGACTTCCTGCCGGCTCGGATTGCGTGGTGTGTGTCTGTGGGCGCTCGTCTTGTTATCTAAAGGTCGTGGGTTCGAATCCCACTCCAGGAACAAAATTTAGTTTATGATTTTATTTGTATTTTAGAGTTGGAGATTGGAATCATAAAAATATTGAAGTAGAAAAATATTGAATAGCTGCCTTATGAGATAATAAGACTGGTCATGGAGCATGATTTCGGGCCAGAATCTCCGACGTGCTCGCGCTAAGCAGTGATCAAAATCACAAAAAATACCGAGGGGGGGGGGGGACATGACCTGCTAAATTTGGGCATTAGGGATTTCCAAACAGTTAATTTGGCGGAGGAACTGTTAGGCGCAATACGGGTGGACGTTCTATCGAAGTCCACTGATGAAAATGAGGGTATTACAATTGATGCCGTCATGCGCTTGTTGACGTTGTTGCAGCAGTGTTTGACGGAATGAATGGCATACCTCATTGGATCAATGGGTCTTCTATATTGAAACGTCTACCATTTAGAATGGAAATATTGGTCCCGGCAACCATTACAAAAATCAACATCTTACAATTAGTTCAGTAAATTTTAGTAATATAATGAAATGTTGGAAAGAACTATTGACTTCAAAATCCTCGGAGCTAGTGGATTCACCCCGCTGCAAAACAGTGTAATTCCAAACGGTCATTTGGACTTATGATACAATCACAAACAAATACTAATTAAACATTTGATCCGTAACCTCTTCCTATAAAAAGAGTAGTACAATACACAGCGCTGAAAAACAGCTACTAAGATTGATCTTCTAACACCCTAGTTTTTGCTAAAACATATAGTTAGTTGATCCATTCTTAACATAAAAATAACTAGTTGTGCAAATTTAGTGCATCATGTGGAGAAAAGAAAATTTCAAAAACAAAAATGGCCTCCTTTTGGTTAAAATTGTGCTCATGAAAATCAATGTTTCACAACTAATTTCAAGTCAAACAATATTTTCATTTTTTTCTTTGTTGGTTAATATTGAGAGTAATCTGACAGGTGGTAAGTTGCGGTTTCAATTGAAAGATCACTTGGGAAATGCATTTTTAGGTTAGGGTCCAAGGAAATCACCTTGACATATAGCAGATATCCCTAAACAGTTTGAATCCATTGAGGGTATCAATATAAAATATTACTATGACGCAATTTGTGGATTGCCTTGAAATTTCTCTTTGAACCTTTGAAACCGCTACCTTGTTCTGGTCTTTAACATTATAAGTTTTTTTGGTCTTTAAACTGGCACGGTACTGAAACCTTACAGGCGACTCAGAGATTCAAAAATATTATATTTCCCGAGTATTAATTGGAATAGCCAGCTAGAACAAAGATAGTCACCTAATTCTTAAAATGTGAATTCCAAAGTTTGAGATGAATCAGATTTTTTGTTTTCATGGCAGTAATAAACATTTATGTAGGCCTATTGATTATACAGGCCAGGCATAGGATACTGTGGAGAACAAAAAATTCCGTTCCAGAAAGAAATTAACAAGATGTCATTTTCTATTAAAAAGGATATCAATTTGAGCTTCGCTATTTTCACACAGTGCTAGTATATGACAAGGAAGGTAATGCAAAACAACGCGATTGTTGAAAATTGAGGGCACCATCCTACAGGATCTCCGAGTACCGCCTTTAAAATATCTCTATAAAAGCTTGTTGCATTTTCTGAAGAGTGTATTTGGGTACATGTGTGTATGGGTGTGGACATTTTAAATTTGGGGTGTCAGACCATTTTAATGCCCCCAAAGTAGTGTTGCTGCATGTACATGTATAGACTCCACAATTCATGATTGCAAACGCTCAAACTTTTTTAAATAGTTTAATTAAAATAACCATGTTGGTGCCCGTAGTTCTGAAAAGCCGACATGAAGGGATGGTAAAAGGCAGGTTCATATGGAGTGAGTTTATGAATGGTGAGTAGAGAAGAGAACCACATGCACCTCAGACTTGTCTTTTCTCTCTCTCTCTTCATTATCTTCTCTCTCTCTCTCTCATTCTCTCTCTATCTCTCACAACCACACAAACACCACACGTGCGTGCGCATGCACCTGCACCCACACACACACAACCTTTCTATGGTCAATTTTAGTTTACACCATTTATGGTAGTATTTGGGTTTTAGCAAATAAATGCACCAGTAAATTAACAGTCAATGGCACTGGTCAGCCGTACCCGCCCAGGTGACGGAGGCCAGTGTGAGCACCATGGGGTTCGCTGACCATTATACAAAATCAGCAGAAGCCCCCCCAACCCGAGGGTCCTTCCTCACGCATGACATATTTGGTAAAAAATCATTTGGTCAGAGGCTCAGGCCACCAAACTTTACTGGTAGCCCGGGTGGTAGGGGGTTGGTTGCAACTCAAAACTTCTTATAGGCTATTGCTTTCTTCAAAATATTGTAGGCCACTAGTGGTAATTGTGTTACCACATGCATATACAGTTTTCAGCCTTCCAAACCTCCCTTATTTTTCTTCCAGTTCTGAGTCTTCCTGTTTTAAAAAGGTACTATCAATGATTTGCTAAATGAAAAAAAAATAATAATTGAAAATCAGATTTTTGCATGTCGGTATTCGGTTACAATCCAGGTCGATACATGCCCTGCAACGATAAGATAAGAGCAACCTAATAAGGACAAAATTACTGTCTGTACGGACACTTACTACTACACGTAATTGAACGGGGATTCATATCTTTGAACATTGCCATTTTCTTCCTTTTATGGAAATTCTTCAGTTGGAAAAGTAACTTATGAGAATTCTACCGACATTCTACAGACATCCTTCATTTTAAAGGTCCATGGCCCGATCACCAATAGCCTCGTCCCCAGAAGCCCCAGATTTTACCGGAAGTGGTCAACATTTTGATATCAGAAGAAAGCTACTAATTTTCTCATTTACCATGTGAAATCTTAGAGCCAAAGAATGTTTGGTTTGGAAGTTATGAGCGAAAATGTGCCCCATTTTGGTCGACCAATATTAATTTTACACCGTACTCTATGGGGCCTTCAAAATCACGTTTTTAGCTCTAGCGTCAAAACCGATTGAAATATCGGCGCGAAACTTTACAGCTGGGGTTTTGGAGTGAGGGCCTATCTCTCAAGATATATTCATATCCTTAAATCGGGCCATCCCCCCTTTAAATTCCAAAGGAGTGAGAGTTCACTCATTTTAGAATGAATTTACCCTTTACTTTGAAATTCACATGTGGAAAGAGTGATATTTCAATCCATTGATCACTGTAGGCAATCTACAAAAAGTGAATTTTCACTCTTCATACACACACGTAAAATTTTACTTATTTCTGCAAATTTCAATATTTTGACTGTTCCAGGTGAGTCACTGATAGTGTCTTTAAAACAATAACAGCATATTCTTTTTAAGAGTGCCCCCCATTTTCCAAAAATATTGAGATATTTGCAAAGTTGCATTGGTAATTGGCTAGTATACTATACCTGTGAATGGTAAAGCTTGAACTTGTCTATGTATCACAAAAGGAGTTTTGTAATCAGGATAATTAAAGGTGCTTGTTCCGATTTATGTCTATTGTGTTCTCTACTTGATATGAAAGCCTGGCACTTCCACATATGCCTCACTGTGGGAAACAAACTTGTGGTTTTGCACTGGCATACCCAGAGGGAGACAGCTGCCCCCCTTCTCCCCCCTGAAAAATTAGTGATTTTTTGCACATGCGCCAATTGACAGTGTAAACAACATAGGCCTATACTATTCTAACAATTTTTAATATATGCTTGCTCCCTGGAAATGTATGTTCCCCTTTTTTTTTTTTTTTTTTTTTTTTTTTTTTTTTTTTTTTTTTTTTTTTTTTTTTTTTTTTTTTTTTTTTTTTTTTTTTTTTTTTTTTTTTTTTTTTTTTTTTTTTTTTTTTTTTTTTTTTTTTTTTTTTTTTTTTTTTTTTTTTTTTTTTTTTTTTTTTTTTTTTTTTTTTTTTTTTTTTTTTTTTTTTTTTTTTTTTTTTTTTTTTTTTTTGGGGGGGGGTCCCAAAGAAGATCGGAACATGCACCTTTAATATCGTATACGATAATAATTCAGTGGCTGCTGGAAACGTCCCAGTCCCAATATATATGAAATAGCAAGGAAAGAGACCTATGTACGTGTCTACGTTCATCCATTACTTTTTCCATTGGTTCAGGCGAGTCAAGTTAGAGGTCAATATCGTGGGGTAGCACTATATTTCACAATGGACGGACCAAAATTTGGTGTTTCTAGTTTACTAGACAATTACCAACACTGAACTGCAAAAATCTCAAATTTTGAAAATTGGGGGCGCTCTTCAGGAAATGTGCTGGCCTGGTTATTACTTTAATTGCATAAGAGGGGTTCACATGGACTCAGGATTTTGTTTTTTGCGCACCATATCTTAAAGCTTGTCCCTAACTGGACAAGTGTGCTTTCATATGAGGGAATAAATGTTTAAACCAACAAAATATGATGTGATTAAAAATAACAAAAAATAAGGGCCCGTATTCCAGAAACTTGTTTAGCTAAACGCGATTTTAGCTTAAAACTGCCTTAATTTAAAATTGCGTTTAAGCAAAATGCGTTTAAATGTTTTCAACCATTTGCTTGCTTAAAGAGAAGCTTTAAACACGAGTAACCTCGTCGTTATTTAAAGACGCTAACTTAAGTATAAAAAAGGCCCTATTGTATTTTAATGGTTGAGCGCATAAAGTGTATCATGGCTTTCCGTAGCGTTTAAGGTGATGCATCAACTGGGCGAAAACGATATGCACAATTGCTGTTTGTCAATTGGACAGTGCAATGGGCCGCGCACTTGACGGAAACACACACTAAAACACTTCTTAAACTAGCCCCGTACCTAGTTTAAATTTTGATGCATTTTGACGGAGTTAAAGTTGCATTTAATTTTAGAATCATTTCTGGAATTGCGTTTACTTAAGCGATACGTTTATCTCACATATAAACGTTCCCTTAGCTTAAAATCGCGCTAGACACCTTTTTGGAATACGGGCCAAGATGTTCAATAATTAAATAAAGGCCTACCATTACTAAGTAAAATATACATAGGCCTCCATATCTGGATTGATCTGCAATTGGTTGTCTATCCTCAGTATCTTTCATTGCCAGTTTAAGGCAACTCCTATGCTAAATAAACATTATACACAACAAAACATATTGCTTGTTGAAAACTTGTTCCAAACTTTAAGAGACATGAGGACATTTCCAGAATGAAGCACCCTCAATTTCTTTCGAATCCATTTTTTGTTGCATATTTGGAATGCTTACCAGACCAGTGTATTAGAGCAAACCTGAAGTGAACAAGCCGAATACCCACCTTTATGTAAGATGATTTAGTATTTTCTGTCGTGCACGCCAGAAATTCAAAGCATGGCTTCTATAGGGACGATTAGGATAGCAGCCAAATTCAAAACAAGGTTTTGCAGTTTTCTTTTGTACAGGTTTGTTTGTCCAATTAACCACTGGTAATCACCAAGTTTCTAAATTGACTATAATATGCATGCACAGGTATGGCTCTCTGTACATGGGTCCAACAGCTTAACCTTCCCTATGAAGAACCAGGTAATATCACTGTTCGGTTGCCCAAATCCAACTGAACCAAGGGGAGAGCAAACTCCAATTGCAATCAATAGCTATTACATATTAAATTTAGAATTAAAAAAAAACAAATTAAAGGGTGATCCAGAGATTTGAAAATATATTTTTTCACTTTAAAGGGGCATTTCATGATCCACAACCTCGTCCCCTCGACTTACCTTAAAAAAGTTGAGATGTTTATATCACCTGAACCGTTAGCCTTAGTATTCCACGTGTACCTAATCTTACGTGCAAATTCGGTAGTATCTGTAAGAAATTTGCAATTGGTATTTTCTGTCCGTAAACAGACAGAAATTACAGCACAGGAGCTTATGGGACCGTGGGAAACAAACAATTACTCATAACACAAAACCGCAAGATCGGGATCCACTCTAATTTTGTGAATAAGCTTTTATCAGGGATAACTAGTGAACAATGAATAAACAGAAGGTGCTGAAAACCCTGTTGCCAGAAATATTTTTCTGCTTATGTATGTTCATATGCATGAAACAAATTAATTACATAATCAGAAAAAATAATTAACCCTTCATGTGCTGAAAAGAAGCGATTCCATCATCGAGCGACTGCGCGCCATTGCTATACAAACCTATGGCAAATACGACTGCCCCACAAAAAATACAAGAATGTACAAAATGGTAATGTTTGTGTTAATATATGTAAATTGTCTTCTATAGCAGATATAAACATCCAAAGATGATTTGCATTTGGTCTGCTGTGGATCTGGGCCACTGGTTTTTATTTCACCACACAAAAGGTCCCACAGAGATTACCTGCCTGGTTTATTTACTTTCAACACAGGAGTTTCCTCCCTTGTCTCCTTCAAGTGAGGAGGATGAGGAGCCCATGGATATAAGCAGCGAGTCCAGCAGATGTGAGGAGAAAACTCACGAAATTGAATTAACTGGCAACAGCGATGTTGAAGTTGTAGAGAGTTTGAAACAATGTGAAAAGGTAAGACATGGTTTCAGATTCGACCTAGGTTTTAGTGCCAAAAGTGTAAAAATGTGAAGGTGCTATAACAATGAAACAAAACATGTTTCTAGGTTAAAATTTGGTGTAGAATCAAAATCTGAAGTCAAAAATGCAAAATGTTGGATGCGTTCCGAGATATCGCATTTTGGGGTATTGCGCAATGCCGAGTCCCATAGAAACCTATGGTATTTTGCTGAAAATTGCATCTTGCTTTGAAAAAAAAAAAATACTCAAATATTTTGCATTTTGACAAAAATTTAATACTATATTCTTGTGGGAATATGTTTTGGGCATAATCGATTAACTTTTCAACAATGTCGCCTTTAGTATTTTTTTCGCGGGTTATGAAAACGCTAAGTTTAGTTAAAATTTTGTTTGCAAATTGAAAAAAAAAAACCAATTTTCTCACAAATTTTAACAGGGTGAAAAAAAGTTAATACAATAAACTATGTAGGGACTTGCTTGGGCATAACGATTAAATTTCAAGCCTATAGCTCTTTTAGTGTTCTCGTACTTCCAATTTATTGAAACAGCAGTATTTTTTCGCTACTGGAAAAATCAAGGGTAGGGGAAACATTTTTGGATTTGGGAATTGATTCCTATACCGGAAAGGAACCAGTTAATAGAATTTGAGATCATGAAATTATGCAAAAACTGACAGGTAATATCATCACTGTAGACCCTTCCTTTCCAGAGAAGTGATGTGTAAAGCAAAATTTTGTTCGAAAGTGCTAAATTTTGAAGGTCGTTTGTCACGGGACATATCAAAATTTGAATGGTTCTGGTGTGAAATTATGAAATAATTTAAAACCAAATACTGAATCCAAAGTTAGGACCTGTATACGATATAATAACATTATAAAGGGTCCTATATATGTATATGTTAGACTCTGCAAGTATTCAAAGTTGTAGGTGAAAAATTGTTGTCACCCGAAAAGTGCGATTTTCGGACAAAATGGCTACAAATCATATTTGTAGCTACTACGGTGGTAGGATAACAGGGTTTTCGATTAACAATTCATAATCTGAAAACAATTACCTAGAAAGGACATCTAAAAATTAAAAGGGTTATTTTTGCTCTTCCCTGATATGATTTTTTCGCATTTTGGCACTAAAACCTCAGTCAATTCTGAAACCATGGCGTAAGCAAATCCATTCCTCAGCATTCTGATGTAGCAGGGGACCATATAGGGAAAGAGTGTGCAAATCCTCCAAATATAATATAGATTTTTACACATAAAACTTTTATAGGCATTAAAAATCCATAAATTAAATGGAGACAAGTTTTAAAAATGCTCCAAGATATTGAAAAGGACATGACCATGTTTCTCAGATAAGTGTTTGATTAACCATTGATTTGTCTTTTTGTTAAATTTCCGCACACAATTCATGATAAATTGTCACTTAGAGGACTGTTCAAAGACCACATCATTTCAATTATAATGAAATTAGTGGTATTTTTCATGCTATTCGGCACACTTTGTTTTTAGGATTGGGGAGCACCCGTACTTGGAATGCTACAACCGAGTTGCTCGTCACTGAAGTGGATTGGTACATTAGATTCTGTTTTTTGATTCTAATATTTTTAGGTTTCCTTCTTTCATGTTGTCAGTAGCTCAGAGTTGTTTTTTGGTAGATTAGGGACCCTTTTGCCCCTTCCCCTGGCTTGAACACTTTTGCTTGCCACTGAAGTACCTCTCCACAACAGCTGTCAATTTTTTTCTTGACTGTAAAATTCTTTTTTTTGGAGAATATTGAGTCAATAGCATGGATGGGGTTGCTGCAAGCTATGTGTCAAGAAATGGGGCTCGGATCAAAAAGGTTGGGAAAATCTGAGTTACTACCCTAATCTGGTGTAGTTATACTAATTTTGTATCTAACTACTAGACATCTACCACCGATTCCCACATTTAAAATTTGTTGTAGTTTGTGGTTTAATGAAAGTGCAAGTACGATGAAAGTTGTGGGATATTGTGATCTGTGGTAGTCCTCACAATATGCGCCCTGCCTTGTATGGGTTTGATATAAATATTAGAAAATTTCTCTTCAAATTTTCAGATTGCACTCAGAAGATACAAAAGCCGTCCAGAAAGAACTTAAAGAAAGAAGATGACTTTGACAATTAAGGTATATCGTTATCAATATATTGTGTAAGTCTTAGCTCTCAGTTGTATAATCGGTTGTGGTGTATGTCCAAAGGGAAATATACAAAAAAACAGGGCAGCTGTCCCAAGTAGCGTCATCTGTAGATTACGGTAATAGACATGGTGCAGCTGTGACTAGGTTTAGTTGCAAAATTGATTTTACTTTTTGCATTAGAACAATTTTCCACTTCAACCTATTTTACAATTTATAATAACGTATTCTTTTACCCAACAAGGAAAGCAAACCGACCTGTCAGACAGAAAAGGTAGGCCAAAACAATCATCCGTCCATCTCTACTTCAGACTTCAGTCCCAATTTTTTGTCTTAAAACAGCATTCTTTATGTTAAAGGCTGACTCAGATTTCCCGAAGAGGGCGCCCTCAATTTTCGAACAAATTGTGTTTTATGCATATACATAATTCTTGGCCATATACTAATCACTGTGTGAAATAGCTAAGCAAAAATAGAAAATCACAACTTTGTTACAAAATTCCAGATCGTCAAATGGCACTGCATGTTTAGCCTCACATAAAAGTTTATTGTATCAAAATGAAAATTCTGATTAATCTCAAACTCTGGAATTGATAATTAATCTGGAATTAATACACAAAAAATATATTGAAATCTCTGAGTCAGCTTTTAAGCTTTTAACTCTAAATATTTACCAAGTTTTTTTTTATTTGTGATTAACATGATTTATGCCATTTATTATTTGTTAGTTTTACATAGAGGAGTTCCAGTAGAATCAAGATATCATGCACCATGCTCAGACCACTCATGCTAATTGAAACATAACTTAATCCAAAACCTTCACAATTGTAATATTTCTACAATTCGAGAACAAATGGCACAAAGAAAATGCACTTCTCTTACAATTGTAAAGTTCCAAGACTTGGTACAAGTCTCAGTAGTAGTAGTAAATTAACCAATGTTTTAAATCCGTTTTTTTTTTTCATGCAACCGGGGGTGGCCGGATTCACCTCACATTCGTAGCAATCGCCCTTACTCCCTCCTTCCACTTCCCCCGATCCAATGCATCCCCCATCCTCAACCCAACCCTCCTACTCTCCTCCTCCACTTGCTTCCTCCATGTCCTCTTTGGTCGGCCCCTCTTCCTCAAACTACCCACCTCAAACTCAAAAGCCCTTTCTAAAACATGCTCCTCATCCTTCCTCAGCACGTGCCCATACCATCTTACACCATTCGCCTTCGCCAGTTGGTCAGCCGCCCCTTCGAACCCCAACCTCTGCATCAAATCCTCAATCTTCCTATCCATCAATTTCACACCACACATTGCTCTCACCATTGCTCTCTCTGCCCTTCTCAAAATCCCCATCTCATTTTCACTCAAGCACCATGTCTCACTCCCATACAGCATCACTGATCTCACACAACTCTTGTACACCATCCCTTTCATCTGCAAAGGAAATCTTCTCCCAAGTAACAACTCTCCACATTCTCTAAACTTCACCCATACCTTACTCTGGCTGTCACAGCCTCCTCAATCCACCACCCACACTAACCCTGTCCCTAGGTATGTGAACTCCGGTGTTTCCACCTCGTCACACAACTTTAAATCCTGGCCCCCATCCTTCAACTCTTCTTCATCTTTCAACACCAGTTATCTGCAAACTAGGGGTCACTTTTCATCTTTGGGCATCTCCCATGAATGATTTTCCACGTTTTCCACACCACCACTCTTCCACGTATTCCACATGGGTTCCACCTACTCACTAACACCTTCCCCCTCTCCCCACTCACATCACTTTTAGTCTTCCAAAGGTTTACTTCAGGCCCTTAACTTCAAATGCATTCTTCCATTCCAAAACTTCTCCCTCAAACCCCCTCCCATGTCTCAAACATTTAAAAAAAATCATTCAGATATCAGCATCGCCACTCATCAAACCTTCTTTTTGCACTCTCCGTAACCACAGACCCACAATGCAAACACCAACGGCGACAACACAGAACCTTGATGCACAACCCACCTTCACCCTCAAAACTCCAACTACAAAGTTTCACGCCGATAAATGCAATTTTATAACATTTTTAAAACAAATATTGTATGTAAGCTGGACACTGTGTAAGCGGAGTCTCCACTCAATAATTTAAGCAGTTATGTTAATTTAATTATAATGGAATGGGAGTTACAGAGAAAAGAAAGGGAATATATTCTTTGGGCTTGGATATCAAGATACAAAAGAAAAAGAAACTAAAAATGGTAATAAAAAAACAGCATGCATAAAGTGGTCTATTACAAAATCTCTGTTGTGCTTTGTTTTTAGAAAACTACCATTGACAAAAAGGCCTCAAGAGCTCAATCCAGGTAAGTACCAGTACCACTTCTCTGAAAATATCTCGGTTTAAATTGCAGGTCGATATTAATGAGATTTAACATTTTAAGTTTTCCTTTCCAAATCCATGTTTTGCTACCATAACCACTAATTTTCTCTTGTCAATTCTCACCCCCTTATTCTGTTCTGCAGTGACCCGATTGTCATTAGTTCCTCTGACTCTGATGAGCCAAGTGCTACAAATGTGAAACCAAGACGACTAGAAACTTTGCCGGTAATAAACTTTGACATTCTGTTCCTATTCGCTTCATGCACTTCAATACCATACCAATATTTATCTTATTCTCATCTTTAAAAAATGTATACAAATTTTGTGCTTTTTTATTTAATGCTAATCATGCATGTATATTCGTAATCGCAGGCCCATTCTGAAATAATTCTCCTTCAAGCTTCTAATGTTTCAATTTTCTGCATTATTACAAACCAATTCACATGTGTACATATATTTATGTTCCAATCTGTGTCAGGGAAAACTGAGTAACTTGTTTACGCATAGTTTAGATTTTGTGGCCTTTGCATACGAAACTTTTGAAAAGGCTCCTTATTGCATTACATGCAGTCCACTCTGTCCCAAAATGTAAACTAAATTTCCCATAAACAGATAAACAGGCATATATGATCTAAAAAAAAATTGTTTAATTCTTTCAGGATAAAGACTTGGATGATTTATGTAAATCCTATGCAAATTCGTCTCTTGAAAATACTCCTGTGAAGAAAAAAGCCAGAAAGGTACGTACATGCTTCTGATGAAGAACTCTATTGTACTTGTTTACAGAAAAATGTGAGTTGTTTTCAAATTAAGTCTCCCATACCTGTTGGTTTTTTAGCTTACTATGGTGGAAGCCTTTTGTTAGTTGGACTAAGGCAACAATGGTAAAAGAAAATGAAATTCATCAGTAAAATAGAGTATTGACTATTCTAATTCTCAGATTTGAGGGGAAAATACCCCAAATTGGTAAATTAAATCTGTTGTTAATCAGGCCATAATTCACATCACCTGAGTACATTAAAGTTGAAGTTGGCCATCATAATGCATTTTCTTTTAGGGGGCAAAGAAATTAAAAGTTGTCATAGGCCTAATTGTTATTATGAATGCCTTTTACGGTTACTCATCTGCGAATTTTGAACAAATAATGCATTTGGCTCTAATGCATAATTACATTGAGAAAATACCTCCAATTTGTCTCTTTAAACTGCATCATTAATATTCTAATCACTGTTGAATATTTATTTTAATATGACCACTTTTAGCCATACAATGCGGAGAGACTGACACCGACGTATACCATAACTCATTATAGCAAATACAATTCACACATGCAATTTCAGTTGGTACTTGTTTTTCTTCTTGACAAAAACATATCAGTTTGAATAAAATGGTCTATTGGGTAACACAATTATAAGTAAAATATCTTCAAGAAATGAAATTACCAATGTTCAAACAATAAAGTCAGTTATTGAAAATCAGTCCATATCAATTTCTCAGTTCATTCTGCTCAGAATTGTTTGTTTTACATCTCTAAGGTAATTATTTATATTGCACAAATATTGAACTAAAAGCTGAGGTTTCCTCTGTGTAAATTGGAACCATAAAATTAAATTGTTCAAGTTTGTTTTTCGAGCTGAATACGAAATCTATGGTTTCACTTTGACTCCCAAGTTTGGTTATAGGTTAAACTATGAAAACTAACTGATCTGAAGTGAACGGTAATCTTGCACAACTGCAATCATGACTTTCTAATCTCGGACATTGAGCATTTTTTTCACTCAGCATTTTCTTTTGTAATTGCGGGGACATTCTGATAACTCTGCAATTATTCTCCCACCCTCTAATGTTTGTTTGTTTGTTTTATTTTTCTTTAGCCTGGGTTACACATTCAGTGGATAATACAAATAATCCTCTGTTCTTCCATGTGACCCAGGGGCCAATACGAATAAAAACATCTAAATTACAAAGTAAATACCTATACAGAATTACGAAAAGAAACTGTTTACCTTAATGATTTAAAACATACAAAGAGTATAAATATATATAAAAATACAATATAATCATACAAGGTTGTAGATACACGATTATAAATTTCATTAATTAGAAAATATTGCAAGTAATTTAAGTTATTCCAATGCTAACACAATCTTAATTATGCACAAAAAGAAAATAATAAAGATAAAAACTAGTCAGTCTAGCAAAATTTATACAAAAATTAAAACATACAATTCCAGAAAGTAAACGAAAATCAAACTGCATAGAAATGTATATTTAAAAAAGTTTGATAAAACTATGGGTTAAAGTTTTTTACAAAAGCACTGGACGCTGTAGTCTGTGTAAACGATGCATCTTTGTGGGACTCAAAATGGCAAAAAAGTCTCTCGGCAAATAGGCATAACTTCCTCCGAAGTCCAAATGAATCACATAAACATGTTCTGAAAGTCAAAGCAAACATTTTAACAGGGATTGATTCTGAACTATTTTAATTATTTTTTATTCTGAATGTAGGTTTTTTTTTTACTTGTACGGTGTAAGTGTTTTTAACACATTTTCATGTTATGATCAATGAAGCATATTTTGAAATTGATGGTTTATTGTGTGGTATCTGCAGTATTGCTTTGCTCTTGACTGGTGTTAGATCGGGTGGATATGGTTTTTTTTGTTTTCAATGTTGCCTGGGGCAAACCCCTGCCTAATGGCAGGAGACCATAGAGATAACTTGTCCCTGTTGTCTGTTTTATGTCTGTTGTTGTGAAAAAAGGTTAACATTTGGCTGTCATATTGATGGATTGAAGCAAACTTGTCATAGATGCCCACATGTGAGCCCTCATCTGCTGATGACGTCAAAGGTCCCATACCAAGGTCCAAGTCATGTGAGGTCAAGTTGTAAGATAGGCCGAAATGTCAAATTGACCTCAATTGAAAAGTTGAAGCTCAATTGGAACCAAATTGAGTCATTACAACATTGGATCCTTCATATTGTTTATGCAGTCAAGTCCCTGCCAGGGCAAATGTTATTTATGTTGGCTTGTCATTACAAACTGCATCTATGTGGTCGAAGACCAATGTTTTTTTGTGGGCCGCCAGCTATAGCTGGCAGGACCACTTTATCAATCCGTTGTGCGTGTGTACGTGTGTGTGGATGTGTGTGTGGTGTGGATGTGTGTTGTGCCACAAATTGTTAAGTTTTTTATTTAAATTTCACCTCAATTGAAAGTTTAACTTCAATTGGAACAAACGTCTGTCATAGGTGCACAGTGGGATCCGTCATATGTTGATGAGGTCAAAGGTCATGTTGAAAGGTCAAAGGTCATTGTGAGGTCAAGTTGAAAAAAATGGGCAAAAATGTAAAAACATCTAAATTGAAAACTTGAAGTTCATTTGGACCAAAAATTTGTCATAGGTGCACACATGCAATCCTCATATGTTGATGCGGTTCAAAGGTCAGGCCAGGGTCAAAGTCATGGGGCGGCCACAGCTTATATTCTTTGAATGTAGTGAGCGCGAAAGTCGAGAACAGCGAAATTCAGTTTTTATGTGTGTGTGGATGAGTGAGTTTCCTGACAATCAACGTTTGTATATTAATGTTTGTGTGTGTGGTGTCTGTGGTGTTGTGTGTGTTTTATTCAATATATAATTCATTTTAATATAATTGTTATTTTAATTTCTTGCCTTTGTCCCTGCTGGGCAGGGTAAGCAAGTCGCCTGAGTTCTAAATAAGTATACACCAATGTTGTATTATGTTTTACTTATTACATGTTTCAATGACTATAATAGTAAGTAGTTGAAATGAAAATAACCAGAAATGGGCAAAACAGTCCCTGTCCAATATCAGTTATGTTTAAAGTGCGACCAAAATGTCATTTCTCCAAACTGGTTGAGCAAAATAATTAACGGATACCTTGTGTATTCGCCTATGCTTCAAATCCACCCACAGCGGGCTTGTGAATGAACAAGAACGGGACTATGCCATGCTTGATGGATAATGATTGAATCAAAATCAGTCAAAAATTAACTAAGGCAGCCTATGTGATCAGACAATGAGAAGATCAATGTGTATATAAGGCATATAGGCCTAATACTAAATGTACAAAAGACCTAATGAGTAGGGTAGAATAATTTCTCATGGAATTACACTTCCAATTCAGAACCGGATTACAGAGAAGAATATCAACTTGCATATCAAAATTCAGTATAAGACTGACTGTGGTGACTGTGGTCCTAATAAGTTCATTATTTTTTATATGATTTAATTTTATTCATATCTAAGTTCAGCATGTATAGCCGGTAGAAAAATATGTACAATGTAAGATGTAATTCAAAATTTAACAAAAAAATATCAGTAATATATTTTACCATTTAAACGTGACATCCGAGATTTAGAAAAAAAATCAAAACCTTTAAAAATATTTTTGATCCAAAAATATGAAAAACGAGAATGACAAGCAGCTTAAAGCTATTGATTTTTCTTGAGATGTAACGGCAAATGTTTTCCTTGAACTTTTTTTGTTGAAACGAAGGTATGTGGGACTGAGGTATGCATTTTGCACAATTTGATATGTTTTGGCTTTTTAAACCCCAAAATCATAAATGGAATTGACTGGCTTCCATTTTATCCCTAAATATAATATAACTCCTTTGAAGGTAAATGGACATGTTCTGATAGAGTATTTTAAAGGCTGCTCAAGATTTCAAAATATAATTTTTTGTGTAGTAATAAAAAATAGTCATCTGAACTAAAGACAGACATCTTAAAATGCTTAATTCCAAAGTAGAGAGAATCGGAGTTTGTCGTTCTCCGCAGTAAACATTCATAGAGACACTTTGTCCACGGTGTCTGTTGATGTCTGTTGTTGTGAACAAAAGGTTACATTGCCTGTAATATCTCGAGGATTTAAAGCAAATTTGTCATAGATGCAACATGGGAGACTTTCAATTGCCTGGTGACGTCAAAGGAGTACTACCAAGGTCAAAAGGGGGTCATGTGAGGTTCAAGCAAGTGAAAATGGCCGAAAATGTTAAAATTGACCTCAATTGAAAAGTTGAAGCTCATTGGACCAAAATTGAGTTCATATGTACAACATTGGATCCTCATATTGTGATGCAGTCAAAGGTCCCATGCCAAGGTAAATGTTATTTTATGTGAGGCTTGTCTTACAAAATGCGATCTATGTGGTCGAAGACCAATGTTTTTGTGGGCCGCCAGGATTCGCTGGCCAGGACCACTTAGCAATTCCTTGTTCGCGTGTGTACGTGTGTGTGGATGTGTGTGTGTGTGGCTGTGGTTTCACAAATTGTTAATTTTTTAATTTTTCTTTTTTTATATTGAAAAGTTTAACTTCCCCAATTGGAACCAAACTTCGGTTTCATAGGTGCACAATGGATCCGTCATATGTTGATGATGAGGGGTCAAAGTCATGTTGAAAGGTCAAAGGTCAAAAAAACATCAAAACACGAAAAATCACAACAACTTAAACTTTTAAAAATTTAAATTGAAAACTTGAAGTTCACACTTGAGAACCAACCTTTGTCATAGGTGCACAATGCAATCCCTCATATGATGAGGTAAAGGGAACGTGCCAGGGTCAAAGTCATGGGGCGGCCCACAGCTTATATGCTTGAAGTAGTGGGCGAAAGCCGAGACCGCGAAATTCAGTTTTTATGTGTGTGTGGATGAGTGATGTTCCTGACATCACGTTTGTGATATTTAATGTGTGTGTGGGTGTGGGTGTCGTGGTGTGTGGGTGTGTGTTATTCAAATATATATAATTCATTTTAAATTAATTGTTATTAATTCCTGTGCCTTCGATCCTGATGTCAGGGTAAGCCAGTCGCCTGAGGTTCTAATAATTATACACCAATTGTTGGTTTTATTATGTTTTACTTATGACATGTTTCAATGTGACGATAATAAAGTAATGTCGTTGAAAGAAAATAACCAGGAAATGGGGGAAAAAAAGTCACTGTCCAATTTTAGTTATGGTTTAAAGGGACCAAATGTCATTTCTCAAACAGGGTTGAGCAAAATAATTAAAAGGATCTCGTGTATTAGGACTATGCTTCAATCCACCCACAGAGGGCTGTGAAAATGAACCAGAACGGGACTCTGCATGCTTGATGGATAAATTATTGATCAAATAGGTCCAAAATTAAATAGAGCAGCTCTGATGCTCAGACCACTGAGAAGATCAATGTGTATAATGCATATAGGCCTCCTAAATACTAATGTACACAAGCCTAATGAGTAGGGTAGAATAATTTCATGGAATTACAAGTTCCAATTCAGAACCCAAAAAAAAGAATACACGAGAGAAATATCAACTTGCATATCAAAATTCAAGGTATCAGATGCTGTGGTGACGGTGGTCCTACTAATAAGTTCATTAATTTTTTATATTGATTTCATTTTTATTCAATATCTAAGTTCGATATGTATAGCCGTTAGAAAATATGTACAATGTTTGTTAAGATTGAATTCAACAATTAAACAAAACTATCAAGTAAGATATTTTTACCCATTTAAACGTGGAACATCCGAGAGTTAGAAAAATCAAAACCCTGTCATTTTGATCCAAAAAATAGAAAACTAGAAAACAAGCAGTAAAGCTATTGAGGTTTTCTTGAGAGGTAACCGGCAAATGTTTCCTTGAACTTTTGTGATTGGAAACGAAGGTATTGGGCTGAGGTAGCATGGTGCACAATTTTGCTATGTTTTGGCTTTTTAAACCCCAAATCCAAAATGGAATTGAATGGCTGCAATTTTATCACTTAAATATAAGATAAATCCTTTGACGGTAAATGGACCAGTTTGATAGAGTACTTTTAAGGCGGACTAAGATTTCAAATATAATTTTTGGGTGTAGTTAGTAATTAAAAATAGTCTTCTAGAACAAAGACAGACATCTAAAAGCTACATTCCAAAGTGCGAGATAGATGAAATCGGAGTTTTCGTTCTCCTGCCAGTAAACATCATGCAAAGCATTACGGCAATAGGATACATGTATACGAAAATCTCCGGAATTTGGAATTTTATATTTTTTTTTTTTTTAATTTTTTAGGTTTTTTCTTTTTTTAAAAGTCAATATTTTGTCATTTGGCCCGCAGCTATATTAGAAAACGAGCAATAGAATTTTGCTTTTAAGAAGAAAATGGAATGTTGGTTTAAAAACAAATGAAAAACTTGTGCTATTCCTATGTGTGTTAATCCATGTGATCAATATCCTGAAAGTCATTTGAAATATTGATATGTTCTTATAAGAGGTCCTTGTGGAGTACAGCAAAACCAATCAGAAAGTCTAAGCTCAAAGTTGTCGGTAATTAAGAAAGACGCGGGTCATTTTTAACCGTTAAAATGAATTTTTTTGGTTATAACATGAATTTTACTTGACTCTTTTGATGGTAGTATAAAATATACAGGGGAGTCTTCCAAAAAGTGTTCTACAGTATTTGATATGCATATATTGCTAGAAAATATGCAATTTCCAACTCAGAACCAGATTACAGAGAAGAAATATTCAACTTGCATCTCAAAATTCAAGGTATAAGGACTGATGGGTGACTGTGGGGCCTAATAAGTTCATAGTTTTTATTATTGATTTCATTTTTTTAATATCTAAGTTCAGCTATGTATAGCGTTAGAAAAAATAGGTACAATGGTAAGGATGTAATGGCAAATTTAACAAAAAATACAAGAAATATTTTACCAGTAAAGTGACATCCGAGTTTAGAAAAAATCAAACCCTGGTCAGTTGATCCAAAAAATATGAACAACTAGAATTGACAGCAGTAAAAGTATTGATGTTTCCTCTGAGATGTAACGGCAAATGTTCCTTGAACGTTTTTGTGAAACGAAGGTATTGGGACGGAGGGATGCAATTTTGCACAATTTTGATATGTTTGCTTGTTAAACCCCAAAAATCCATAAATGGAATTAATGGCTTCATTTATCCACTTAAATAAATAGACACTCCTTTGAAGGTAAATGGACCTGTTCTGATAGAGTATTTTAAGGCGACTCAGGATTTCAAAAATAATTTTTTTGGTAGTTAATTAAAAAATAGTCATCTAGAACTAAAGACGACATATAAAATGTTAATTCCAAAGTAGAGATGAATCGGAGTTTCGTTTTCATGCAGCTAATATTCATTGAACAGCATTACGTGCCATAGGATACCATGTATTAACGAAAATTCCGGATTTGGAATTTATATGAGTTAGACCTTTAACAAAAAACTATGCCGTTAAAAGTCATATTTTTGTCATTGGCCCGCCGTCTATATTAGAAAACAGAGCAATAGAATTTTGGGCTTTTAGAAAATGGAAATGTTGGTTTAAAAAAAATGAAAAACTTGTTGCTCTTCTCTGTGTAGTTGAATCATGTGATCAATATCTAAAGTATTTGTAAATGATTGTTGTCTTATATAGAGTCTTCTGTCTGCGTTACAGCAAAAACCATCCAGAAAGTCAAGCTCAAGTTTGTCGGTAAAGAAAGAAGCTGGTAAGTTTTTAAACGTAAAATGAAATTTTGTTGGTTATACACATGAATTTACTGACTCTTGAGTTGTAGGATAAATATACAGGTGGTTTAAAAAGTTTATACGTATTTTAATTGCTCATAATGCTATTAAATATGCAATTATAGCAAGATAAAGGGCTGAGCTATAGACTACTGGCGACCTTTAATTGGTTATAATTGGTGCGTGGTTTATGTGTAGGTTAGGGTAGATGGGATTAGTGTTGTTGATGTAGAGTTATGGGGTAGGTTGAATGTGTTGCTACCAAGTATTATATATCCTGAAACATATTTGAAATAGCAAATGTCAACTAAATTTGGAATATTTTGGTGTACCATATCCAAATTGATCCCAGGCACTTTAAGGCCATTTAGTAGTAATTATAGCGTAGTATATGACATGCTTTAGACTATCACCTGACGCATTCTATCTATCTCTCTCTAGACATATGGGAACTCAGCGATATGATGCAGTTAGTTGATGAAACTAAAGATCCTGTGCCTTTTCATCATTTCAAAAAGGTAAACTGAGGAGTTTGTAAAAGAATTTGCAGATAAGGAATGTTTGCTATTATTAAACCTTAAATAGGTTAAAATATTCATATTATATTACCTATTAAATAAATGTTAACAATTATATTTTAAAATATTGAGGTATACCCAAATTGATCCCATTCGTGCAGAAGGAGGTGGACTATAAGGCCACTTTAGTAGATGAACATGCAATTTTACACTTTCAACGACAACGTTCTATCTTATCTCTCTCTAGACATATTGGAACTCGCGACACTGATGCCAGTAGTGATGAAAATAAAGATCCTGGGCCTTTTCATCATTTCAACAAGGAAACTATGGAGTTTGTTAAAAAAGGAATGCAGATATCACACAATCATTAGTTATTTCCCAAGTATTAATATCCCGAAATCATATTGATATAGAAAATGTCAACTTATATTTTAAAAGATTTAGGTATACCCAAATTGATCCCATTAGTGCAGAAGGAGGTGGATATAAGGCCACTTAGTATACATGAACATGACAATTTTACACTTTACCAATGACCACGATTCTATCCTTATCTCTCTCTAGACATATGGTGGAACTCAGCGACACTGAATGGCCAGTAGTGCATATGAAAATAAAAAGATACTGTGTCTTTTCAGCTTTTGAAAAGGTATTTAAACTGATAATTTGCGGATACATGCACTTCTTTAAGTAGGTATAATGGATTGATAAAAAATGACAGGTGAAAAATGATGGGTTAAATATAAAGAATAAACGGCCATATAAAACAAGTGTTAAGGACAGTGTTAACCCTGAACCCCTGAGTTTCTGTGTATCTATTTTGGTTTATCTTGCAAATATTTGATTATTGTCTTTCTTCGTTTTTTTTAAAGTAACATTTATAGAACGTGAAATTGGACAGTGCTCCCGATGGTGGCATCAGAATAATGCTAAATCCATTTGTCAACAGCCGTTCTTTATTACAGTCTTAAACATACTACTGCCACATACTTAGTAACTATAGCCTTATAATAAATGTCTGTATCTTAGAAAAATGTCTGTCTTTTGAGAAAATACTAAAAAAATAGTGATTTTGCCCCAAAAACTTTCAGACACTAACAAAAACAATTTCTATTTCCAATGAGTATTTATGTATTTTTTATAAGCAGACAAATTTGTCTGGGAACGGTTTTCATTTCAAAAAAAAATAGATCTTTACTTTGCCGAAATATTAGAAAAAATGTAAAAAAAAAGTGGTTTCTACTTTCCTTTTCCAAATTTGCGTACATATTGGAGATATCGGTAGTTATAAGTTGAAAATGAAAATTTGACAAAAAAAAAAAAACACTCCTAGAGAAGATGACTGATGATTTTAGTAGCAAAGTAACCTACCTTTTCTTTGGTATTTTGGTGTTATCTCTGGAAAGTTGCCAAATTGTGTGAAAATCCGAAAATTAGAACAAATCTGTGCTTTAGTAAAAAGTGACTTCACAGCATTTTAAATCTCTTCTTTCTCAAATAACTTTTCTTTGGACTTAAAAATGAGTATGTTGTACAAGTGATGAAAAAATTACATATTTAACACTATAATTGCATCAAAAACATAAGACATTGAAATTTTATCTGGTCTAAAATATTCGTTTACATTTACAAAATATTATTTTTTGGTTGTTTTTCCACAAAATGAGTTTGCACAAAATGTAACATTAAACACACGCACATTCATTACGCCTACAAAAAATTCGAAAGTGATCCTGCCACTTTGCACTTGACAGTGTGAAATTGCTTAAATCCCGCCGTTAAGACCATGGTTTCTGGTGACTTAAAATAGTCAAAAGGCTGTTTTAAATAAAGGACAGGATTGTCTGCAGTGGAACCTTGTTGTAATGATAGAACACAATTCAGGATAAAAATGATGCAATCAGAAATTCACTTATACAAAAAAAGACTACCCTTGGACCCTGCCCCTAATTAAATGGCGTTTAGGAGAGTAACACTTAATTAAAACAATATTATTGTTGAATATAGACTCGTACCACTTGACACAGTTTTTGTGTAATTACTACACAAGGTCTGGAAATGTATTTAATTAAATTATGGAATTTTAATTATCTTGCAGGAGCACACGAATCAAGTGAAGGAAAGTTGCAAAGGTGTGTAATCAATCATAAGTTGAGAATGTGTTTAGGTAAATATTTGTATTAATGATCTGCCCATGAACAAAAATTTGATTACCCATCTGGGTTTTTATGCCAAAGAAATGAGAAAATGTGCCCAAATGGGTCAAGTGGGCAATTTGAAGAGCATCTAAACACATAAAATATTAAGTGGGGTCCTGAATGTTAGGGACCCTCTCATTATATCTGACAGCAGTTCCTTAATATTTTCCTTAATATGATAAATTGAGAGAATCAGCCGGCCGTTGAGCAGGTAATTTTTAGGAATTTTCAAAAAAAATTGGGTTGCAAAATTCTAGGAATCATCAACTTGTTTTCAGACCGTCAATAAATAGCCCTGTGCAGGCTGCACATAGGGTTAGACATGTCTGTATATGTTGTTGCATTCTTTACACAGAGATCATGATCATAATTATCAACCAAAACATACTATTTAATACTTGTTGTCACTATGGTGCACCTGTACAAACAGATAAATAGTATTTTCAGCAACACAGAAAGTGTCAAAAAATCATTTCAAAGGACTGTGCATCATGTTATTGTGCTCTTTTACAGGAATTTCCTTCGGCCCTGGCATGCCAGATTGGCAAAGGGAAAAGATAAGTGATGTACAAATCATCAAAGCTATACGTGAGCCACCGGAATTCCAGGTGTGCAAGGTGCGCTTTAAGAGTCAAGAAGGAGCTAGCTTCTTGATAGACACTCAAAACTTGAAGCACAGAGAAGGACTTTCTATGAAGGAATGGGAGCTATCGAAACTTGGGTACCCATGGAGTAGGATATACGTCGTGGTGTGAAAAAAGCGCACTCTGAGAAAAAACCAGAAAGGAAGATAGGAAACTTCAAGCAGAGCAGGGGATGAAGAATCCTGTGGTGCACTTATTGGCGAACCGCAAAGATGCAGACTTTAGAAGGAGGGACCTACGGTTAGTTAGAAAGAGGTGAAGTATGGCAAGATATGTTATTGTCACATACACTTTTACAGTTCCATCTTCATCACATTCACCAGCGAAAACACCGTAAAACCAAGCAACCGTTTTATCCCACATCATCAAGCACCCAGGGATTGCATCAGTAAAAAATTGAAGGCAATATGGGCCTTCGGTGTGTATGATAAGGTTTCGAGAAGGTTGGGGGAGGATGGATTATGAGTGTATCTCTGACTTGCCAAGGAATATCACCCAAGTCATGAAATCGAGGAAAAAAATTAGGGCTAAGACAAGCGAGTCAGACCAGTTTGCAAAGTACATGGTGAAGTCTCAGAATGACCCATTCATACACAATTTCGAAGTCGGCAGTGGCACCAAAGGACCCAGGGCTGTTCTGGCATCTAACTTTCAAATCAACAATATCAAAGAGATGTGCTGCAATCCTGAAAATATGGGATCATGGGTATCGACACAACATATAACATCGGAAAACTATTCTTCACAAGCACTGTATACCAAAATACAAAGCTTGTTCGGACAGACACAGGAAAGCATCCACATCTTCCAGGACCAGCTTTAATACACACAAATCTTGATGAGTCGCAGTTTGTGTACTTTGGTCATACACTCCGTGAAATAGATAGAGCTGTAGATGGCGTTCTCGCAATAGGCTCTGACAGGGATAAGGCCCTTCGAAATGGACTTGGAACAGTTTTTCAGGTGGCAACATTTCTTCCCTGTACAAAACATATCAAAGATGATATATGCCGAAAACTTGATGCACTTAAACTATCTGATGCAGAACAGAAGAGCATCTTACTGGATATATTTGGCAATGAGGCCAAAGGACAACTTGGGCTCATCGACAGTCCATCTGCAGAGAACTTTGACACCCAGGTTTTGGAATTAGGAAAGAAGTGGCCTCTTCCTTTCTACCAGTACTTCACAAAGCACATACAGGATGACATGAGGAATGGTATGTTGCCTGCAGTGCAGCAAGCCTGTGGTCTGGGCACAGAGTTTTTCTACAATAATGCCAGTGAAAGTGCACATGCCACATTCAAGAATGAAATAAAACGCAATAAAACAACCCAAATGGCATCCGGACAAGCTACGAAGTGTACTTGGTCAGAGGCAACAGACTTATACAAAAGTACTGTGATAGGGCACAAAGGAATGTGCATAAGGCAATAATTGGACAGGGTCCATTTCGGCTGGCACCAGATATGCAGCATACTGCTGTCTCACTTGACCAATGGAAGCAAATGACACCAGCTGAAAAAGCACAGAAGGTCAAGGAACTGGACCCAACAATCCCCTACAGCATGCCATCACGGATACAGCTTGACGATGAGAATGAAGCAACAGCCTCAACACTACGATTCATGGGTCCAACACATCCACAGTTGCCTTCAATGTTAACGGCATCTTGGGAAAATGCAGATGAGATACTTGCGAAAAATGGAGTTACCGATGCACCAGGATCATCAACATCAACACGTAAAATTGTGATGTCCCTCACCAACGACCAAACATACCATATCGTGAATATCAATGATGCAAGTGGTGCTAAGTGTGACTGTGAAGGTTACCGCAACAAGAGACTCTGCAGTCACATTCTTGCAGTAGCAAAACTGATGGGAATAATAGATGCTATCGTACTGTCCTGGCACCCAACCCTTGATGACACTGTACAAATGCCACACTGGGTGTCAAAAAAAAACAGAATGAACGTTCACAGAGAAAGAGATGTCGGGGGGAAGGGAAGGACCCGTTCTCACCAAACTGAAGGGGTGAGGTTGAATGTTGTACAAACCACAACTCGCCGACTTACTGAGAAGCAGATCGTATATTAAAATTCATAGAAGACACCAGGGCGACAACCTGCTATGCATGTTCAAAAAAAACTCAGGCAACTCGGAGAGAGGGGAGAAAGCGAAAGCACCGCAGCCACCATGGGACAGTGTACTTACACCGTAAAGAGATACGATTCTACCATAAAAAAGGTCAGCCTGCAACAAAATTTTGCATGGAAGAGAAAAACAGAGTCAGTTTATTAGTCCCGCAGATAGCTTGTTCACAAGCATCAAGAATGAAATAATCTGTGATCCATCAGTGCAAGCTCGACCTGCAACAAGAACACATCTCAGCGGATGAGAAAAAATTCTGGGGTTGTCTTAAAATCACAGAAGTATCAAGAGAGAGAGAAAGCGAGAGAAAGGGTATGTGCCTTGCTTAAAATGACAAAATTGGGGGAAACTGAAACTCAAGAAACCGTAATCAACCGATTAGGTAGGGTTATCGGCTATTATGCTCCCAAACATTACTAGAAGCTTGAGATCAGATTATTGAAGCAATTGATTAAAAACGTTTGTTTATATAAAGAATAAACTTTTTAGTAAAACTCAGGAGCATGGGGGGGGGGGGGGTGGGGGGAGGGTTCAGGCCCTCATTTATGAAAGTGGAGGGGCCATAACTTCAATTATGAAATGAGAGGAGTGGGGTTTCGGTTGTATCGTGGAGGGGTGGTGCGGTATCTCGGGGAGGGGGAGGGGTGTGGGGCTGGTGGTTGGGAGGGTGGGGTGGTATCAGGAGGTGTGGGGTATTGGGGAGGTGTGGGGTGTTACGGGGAGGGGGTGGTGGGGTGTATAGGAGAGGGGAGGGGGGTTATCAGGGAGGGGGAATGGTGGTGTCTCGGGGAGGGGGGGGGCCCGGGTGGGTGACGGGGAGGGGGATGGGTGGGGTTCATATTGTGACTTTAAAATTGTAGTTGCATTATCACAATGTAGTGATTGATGACATTCGCGGGGACCTCGTTTATGCCTTCGCGTAAATCCGAGTTCGCCTTGTTTTAATTTCAGATTCTTAACATATTATCCCGGATCATTATAAATACCATGTGTGAATTCTGTATCGGGTAATTCACTAACACGTAAAACTGAAGGATGTGTCGAAAGTTTTGTTCAAAACTGAAAAATGGGGAAAAGAAAGGAAGAAAACAGCAGTGTTCAAGATACGAATCACCATTAAATTACATGTAATGTAATTACATTAAAAAAAAAAAAAAAAAAAAAAAACGCAAAAAATTGATTTTTTTTTAAAGGCTGACTCAGGAATTTCCCGATGAGGGCGCACTCATTATTTCAAACAAATTGTGTTTTTTGCTATACATAATGCTTGTCCTATTACTAATTACTTGTGGAATAAACTAAGCTAAAAAACCAAGTCCTTCATCACAAATTCGTTGTTTGTTGTAAAATTCAGATTGGAATTTTTGTTATACATTGGTATCCTATGGCCATGCTTATACCATGAACAAATGTTTACTGCATGAAAACGAAAAATCCGATTCATTTGTAACTTTGGAATTAGAATTTTAGGTTTACTATCTTAGTTTAGATGACTATTTGTAATACCAACACACAAAAATTGATATTTCAAAATCTCTGAGTCAGCCTTTTAATTTTTTTTTGATTTTCTGATGGGGTGCCCAAATCAACTTTATTATTGCCTTCAGCGAAATTTGGTTGGAAGGGGATTTAGGACATGGAAGAAGGTTCTATGTATAAAGGGAAATGGACAGTACAACACATAGCCTATAGGGAGCTGTGATACAAACGTTAATATGTCATAGAGCAAAAACGCATCATTTAGGAATCAAATGACATTTGGCAAATTACTGTTTCTCGAGGATAACTAGTGAACCATAAATAATATAAGGTGCTAAAATCATGAAAGCACCTGTGTAACTCCTTAGTTAAAAAATTACATGTAACATGATGAAACGTGGCATACAAAATCTACTCATGTGTTTTGAAGATTTAGATTCAAAGCAGACATGCTTATGTGAACCATTATTTTAAATGATTGTTTGTAGAACAACCATGTATAAGAGATGTAACAATTTTTCATATACTGACATCCTGATTAATTTTATTACACGTATTTTTTTAATTGCAGTTTAGTTTTTTTTTACAAAGGCGAACCTGCCCTTTTTTTCTTTTTGGAGCGTGTTAAACATATGGCCTTAAAATGCCCCAAAATCTGACATATAGGTGTGAAAAAAATGGAAAAACATTTTACAAAGTCAACCCAAAAAAAATAGCCAAAAGTGACCACAATAATTTGGGCTAAAAACAGGCTAATTTTACACGATTTAAAAAAAAAATCTGCAAAAAATAAAAATCAGGATCGGTCGGGCTAGTAAAATGGTGTGTGTTTTTTCGTCGCCTGAAGTTGACAATTTGTTAAGTTCTTTTTCGTGAAGTTAGAATTTTGGAAATTGTTAGAAGCCCATGTACAAAACCATTGATACTATAAACATAATCTGTAATGAAGTTATGAAACATCTCATGAAGATTTAAGCAATTGTTGGTGGTCATCCCTAGTAGTAGGAAACAGTAGTGAGTAGGTTATAGTGATTGTTACCTTTTGATTTGCCAATTGTCTAGTGTATTCTCATGTATAATAAACTTATATTTATATATGTAAATCGCTTCTTGGGTACACGTGTATTTAATCTACAAACGTGCTGAACCAGACAATTAGCACCATGCTTTGCAACTTTTTGAAATGGTACCTTTGAGGTTTTTCTGTCAAGGTGTTTTTTAAAAGGGGGGATGGCCCGATATATAAGTATATTAAAAAAAGTGTTCATCTGATAGACTGGTCTTCACACCAAAACCCCATCTGTAAAGGTTCGTGCCGATATTTCAATCCACTTTTTGATTTGTGAAGAATATTTTGTAATCCCCATAGAGTACTGTGTAAATAGATTTAATATGGTCGCCAAAATGGGGCCACATTTTCGACTCTAACATCCAAAACAAAACATTTCTTTAGCCCTTAAAATTTCACAGGGGTAAATGAAAAAATCGGGCTTCCTTTGATACCAAAATTTGGACCACTTACGGTAAAATCTGGGGTTCTGCGGACGAGGCTGGTGCTATTAGCGATGGGGCCAGGGACCTTTAAGATATTAAATGACTCAAACAAGGAGGAAAACAGTTTCACATTGTATCCATCACTTCAATTTATTATGGCCAGAATTAAATTATTGTGTCAATAACAAACTTCTAACACTAAGCTAAATTACTTTGTTACAACACATGTAAAACTTTGAAAGGGAGTGTATATACGTAAGCTACGTAACTTGTGAGGAGTCAGAGTGCCTGGCATTGCCTGGGCACATAATTAGGTGCACTATGATTTTTCACGATCAGGGTGTACCTATAAAGTTTGGAAAGTCCCATTTTTGAATTGATGTAAAGCTCTCTATAAAAAATATCGCAATCTGATAGCGGATGGGAATTATTGTGTTGTTACAAAAATGAGAAATTTTTAATTTCTTATTGGAACAAATAGGAATTCATCCTATGGTTTTTAAATTAAAATCTTTTATTTTTTACTTTTAAGACATTTCCATAGCAAAATATAAGGGAGAAATATTTGGTGCCAAATATATATGAAATCACTACATATGGCAAAAGATTATATGGATGCTTTGAAATCTCCCCTTGCACCTTTAAAGTTTGTGATAAATGTATTTCTTTAGCCTCTACCGGGTGAACATATAAACTAGTATGTTAATTCCTTTGCTGTCGGTACTCAAAAGAATGCTTTGATTATGATCGTAATAATAAATATCAAAGGAAACACTGTTAAGTGAATTGGTTCTTGCGTTCTCTTTCTTATCATGGTCATCAAATTTTTGGCCCCCACAACACATGTTCTGGAGGGCTTATGTGTGCAAATGGGTGTAGGCCTGAATGCCTGCCTGCCTGCCTGTCTGATGTTCATTAATCCACTCTAGTCACTACCAATTTCGAAAAACAAAATTCTGGGTCCACATTGCGCTTTATGCACCTAAGTGTTAAAGGCTGACTCAGAGATTTTGAAATATATTTTTGGGGGGTAATGATTGAAAATAGTCAACAAGAACTAAAGATAGTCACCTAAAATGCTCAATTCCGAAGTTTGAGAAGAATCGGATATTCGTTTATGCAGGTAAAACATCTATGGATGATAACAGTTGCCAAGGATACTGTAATACAAAATTTTATTAATCAGAATTTTATAAAAAATTTTTTTTCTATATGAAGGACTTTGATTTAGCTTAGCTATTTCGCACAGTGCTTAGATACGGACAAGCATTATTTACATGTAAAAACCTGATTTGTTGAAAAATTGACGCGCCTCCTCGGGAATTCTGAGTCAGCCTTAACTATTTGCACAACATAATTCTTGTATTATTTTAACACTGCACAAATTATGGCTTTCTGTATTTCAAACAAACAAGTCACACTTTGTTTCTCTTGTAATTCCACCTGTACATAACACAGAAACAGTGGGGTTGCACTGAGCATAGCTGTTTCATCATTGCACAAAATACAGAAAGCAATGTATAAAGTCAATATTCTACCAGTGTAGTCTTGTTTCAACTTTGATCTTGGTTGCAATTCAGTTTTGCCCCATAATTTGCATCCAAATAACAAATTCATTTATTGGTGATTTGGGGGTGTCTTATGACCCTTCACTGTGGTATTTCGTGCAACAAATTCCCTCGGAGAAGGGTTGCCTTAGGGGGTTCCATGGGCCCCCCTTTGGGCCAGTAAGGGAGCAAAAACCCCTGGTCATTTAAACGACACGTCAGTGATTCATTCCAAACAAGCAAAATATTGAAATGGGCAAGAAATTAGAAAAGAGAAAAAGCAGAACCGAAATAGTCTTAAAGTGAAGAATAAGTCTGTAGAATTCGCATAGGTTACCTTTCCAACTGAAGAAAATTGACAGAAAAAGGAGAAAACCGACAGTGTTCAATGAATGATATGACCCTCATTCAGTTACATGTTTGTGTACTATGTGTCCGTACGGCGGGGCTAGCCAGCCCAGTGGTTTCCGAGGGGGGCAAATATTTAAGGTGAGGTGCATCAAATTTCCAATCACAAGCAACCAATTTCCCCGGTGCGCCAGGGCAAAGAATCCGAAAAAGGGTTGATTTAAGCATAAAATACAGTTTTTATTCCCGTTTCCCATCACAAACATGTTTCATAGGGGGGAACTTCTTCCCCCCTAGGCCCCCCACCTGGCGAAGCCACTTGCAGTCGGACATTACTGGGACTTAAGATCCGATTTGTCTTTCGCGGTCATTCCATGTCTCAAATCAACCAAATTTCTGAAAAGTTCCCAAAAAATCTTTGATTTTTCAGCCATTGTCTGTCCAAATGTTCTACTGTGACCAAACAAACAAATGCAAAAAAGTAAAATAATAATCCATAAGGTTTCCGACGATAATGGCCTTGGGAATTGCTCCGAAACACCCCTTTTTGCATCCAATAGTTGCCGAAAATGTGCATAGTTACTCCAAGGAAATTACACACAGTTAGAACAGGGTAACACACTTTTATACTTGGACACATTATTTTTTAAACTCTCTAAGTCTGAGTAAATTTCATAAGCCAATTTGACAATGGAAGGAATTGAGTTGCCCAAAGATGAATTTTGTATATAAATAGATCTATTACTATGTTTTAAAACTGCGCACAGGGGCAACCACTCACAAGACGGGGATGGGGGTCTTTTTCAGCCTTTTTTTCACCTTAATCCCATTGTAGATGCACACTTCCTCTATTTGTGTATTTTTCTATTTTATATTATTTTTTCTTAATGGACATGCATCTATAGATGGGGATAAATCTGCAATATGAGACTGTTGTGACCCCAGATGTGAGCACAGGGTGACCCCAAAAATCTCCAAAATCAATTGCGGTTGAATAAGTTGCTACTTTGGGGGCAAATAACTTGGAAAGTAAGGGGAGATATTATTTGAAGCCAGTTATGAATCGTTGGCAAAAGCTACAAAAAGTTGTAGCTTACAAACTGTTAGCATTTTGTTATGAGGCTTTCGAAGCTGCAAAAAAATGCACAATTGCACATTTTCGAGGACTCTGGGATGGCAAAAAGGTGTGTTCGGGGCAACTTAAGAGGCCAAAAATTCGGAGGAAACAAACATGGAGTTGATTTCTTTTTGATGTGTTTTGGCCACCCGTACAACATTTTGACATATTTCATGGAAATGGGCGAGGAACCGGGGGAAATATGGTGATTTGACACGGAAATGACCCTTTATTAAGTAGCTTTCTTGGCCTTATCACTTGCAGGATATGTTTTAGGGTACCTGAACTTGTTAAGACATGCAAAAACTTATTTTTTTAAATTTTGACTTTATGATTAGCAAACGCTAAAAGTGTTTAAAAAACACACCGCTAGGTCTCCGACATGCGACGTTTTGTGAATGGGGCCCAAAGGTCACATGAGGTCAACAAGGTAACATGAGGTCAAAATACACACCACCTCGCACCCTCCTCTCCACAGTTTACATCATCGTAGGCCCTACGGAACTCATACGGCATGCAATATATTACGGGTTAACATTTTGACCACATAGGCCTACACACAGACATACAACAGATTAATCCTATGTGCCTGCATTCTTGCAGACGACCCAATGACCAGGGGCCATAATTACTAAATAATGAAAAAAAAAAATTAATTTGTTTGTTTATCAATAGGGGACTGTTATGACCGTCTTTGGTATCAAGCAATCAAAATATTAAATGAGTGTTGCACATCCCTGCCAAATATAAAGCAGCCGAAGCGGATGTCCTTTAGTGAAGATGTTGGGATGTTACTCCACTGAATAGACCCCATCTTGCAAACATTGATATGATAATAAATATTTTTTTTTTACACCAAAAGCAATAGCATAAGGTTACTCTCTTTCATACCCTGGAAATTAAATCTTTCATACCTGCAAACTAGTCCATGAGCCAGTTTGTGTACGGGCCTTAAAATTCGAGTTTTGTTGCACCCACCTGGTGATTAATTTTTCAAATATATCACTTGAAGGGGGTGTCCCCCTGACTAGGATTAGGTATGTTCCGCACCGAAAAGTTGCACAATTAAAAAAAGAAAAAACCTAAAATTTCAAAAAACAAAAAATGGCCCACCATGTTTTATGAAAAAACTGTATTGTTTTTATTATAGATAGGATTTTATCCAGGACGAAACGAAATAAAGTCTACCTTCCTGAAGTGGGCGTAAACATTTATGTGTCTCCAAAATGGCCAACTGGTAGGAGGCATGTTTGTTAATACATGTACTGAAATTGCCAAATAGCTGGGGTAAGAATGCGAGTAACATTTTAGATCACCAAAAAGAGATTTAATGACATTGAGTATTGCGGACGTGAGTCATAACTATGATGGCGCGATTATACCCGAGCCGGGGGCATAATAAGACAAGAAGAAAAACACCCAGCACATCTTTTTCGACATTAAAAGAACCAATACTAAAACTATTGATAAACATTTTCCCGACATTTCTCTCGTAATTCTGGACACTTGCAGACCTCTCAACACGAGTTAACGCTGGGAAGGAAGGGATCTTGGCAGTAGAGAGAGAGGAAGGAGCCTGTGGTACAAGTCAGAAAACCAAAGATAGCATTGAGTGCTCGAAAGAAACTTAGGTCACAATTAAAATTTTCCTTCTACATAAAACAATTTTCACTTCTTGTATACGCGTATTTGACTTTTTATGGGAAACACCTCTGACGGCACTGAGCAGGTACTAAATACACAGTCCACAACCATTTATATGATTTGATTGTTATCAGGATGATATGAGCTATTGGTCGTCCTAATGAACTATTATAGAGTCAGTTTTACCTACGTTATTGGCCCAGTAGAACCAGCTAATAGTAACGGCACTCTCTAGGAAAAGTCAATACCCCACTTTAATATTTTTTTAACATCTTGGAAATGATTTAGGGTAATTTTTAGAAAGTGTTGTTAATAACGTCAAAAAGATGGGTAGGGCTGCGTTTCTTCCTGATTTACGTACAGTAGAGCGAATATAATCACCGCCATCTTTTAAAAAACAAGCCTTGTACGTAAAACTAAATGCCATTATAAATTCTTTTTTGCGCTCCCCCAAAATATAACACAGGTTCTTATTTCAAACAATTTGCCATTTAAGTTCATTTAGCCAAATATGACGCCTGACGGGGAGGCCATCGGACCATAGATTGTTTAAGCCCCCTTCAGGCAGTTTAAAACTTTGTTTCGTGTAGTCGGGGTTAAAAATTTCTATATGTAATGAAATATAATGACCAGTTTACATAAAACAATGGCGGCATTGGAATGGGCAGGGGAAATGCTAACGTGCAGGCTCTTCGGAGCGGAAACATACCCCTAATTCTAGTCAGGGGAATCCCCTTCAAGGTGATTATGGGAAAATTAATCACTAAGTGGGTGCAATGAACGGAAAAATGATGATGGCAGCTTATGGGCTAAAACTTGGATGAAGACTCCCAAATAAAGCAAAGGGGCTATAATTACCCCGGTTGCATAACCCAGTCTCCCATACAAATAAAATACATAGGCATACAGCAAAGCAAAACAATCACAAGCCTTCAGACCTTGAAAAGACTTTTAAAAGACACATCCAATTTTCTACCCACCATATATTGATCCCTCTATCCAAAACTGTTAAACAGATTTTCTACACAGAGAATAAAAAGGCAGTACCTAAACACTGGCGGATCTACATTGGGGCGTGCTCGGGGCGCACAATCCCTCCTTGGATTGAGAGCGAAAAAATAATTAAAACAAAAAAAGTCCAACAGACAAACAAAAAAAACGGGTCAGGTGTTAAAAGCCATCTTAAAAGTTAAGATATTCATTATTAAGCGTGTGCATGATTTTTGTAAGAGGAAATAGACTACAAATTGTAATTATATTGCCAATTTCATCGATTATTAAGTCAGGAAAGAAAACGACCCATGATTTTACGGCTTGTATTGACGCATTTTTCTTCTATATTTTATATGACAGTTGTTTGCATAACGATGCAAGTAACTAATTCGAGTGTTTTTATACATCTGATTTTTGTAAATCAAACGATTTCCGGAGATTTATGTACTTTGACATCTTTGGAAGAGACAACTTTTTCTGTTTGTTTTTAGCAATTTAAAATTCATTACCAATATTGTAATTCAAAATATTCATTATAGGTTTGGAATTTCTTAAAATTCTTATTAAAAGGCTCTATCTCATGATGAGTCATATGTAGATGAATCGGTATTTTAAGTATGACTTTAAATACAGGGCCCCCGTGCTACAAAAGGGCGAGCGACTTCGTCTGCACATTACCATATAAACCCTTTCAGCATTTTTTTTCCAAAAACCCAATTTGTCATGCTGTCACAGGGAAAAAAGAAAAAAATGTTCATGATTTTAAAAAATAAAGGCAAATCGTCACCAGTCTTGAGAAGTCCAGGGGCCCTGTTCACAAAAATCTTAAGTGAATTTAAGGAAGAATCATTTGTTTAAATCTATAACACTCTTTTTAAGAGGAAGTTGTAAGCAAAAATTAATTCAAATAGAACCTTACGTAAAAAAAAGGACTGGGATTGGACTTATAAAATATAATCATACGAAATTCTTTTGAAATATTCCTCTTAAATTGGCTTAAACAATTTAATAACTTCAGAAAAATAACTCCATGTTATAGGTTTCGCTTTTACTCTTAAAAGATTAATCTTCACTTTATATTGAAAACAGGGCCAGGAGTGGGTTTCCTACAAATAACGGCTTATGTGTATTAAGCGTTAAATTGGGTCAGGTGGCTACTCTCTTCTAAATGTAAACGCGTGAAAATTTACACTCCCAATAGAGTGCACTCCGGTCAACCACTCCATAAATGACTTGTTTGTACTTAAAAAGAGCGAATTTGCACTCAAAATAGGAGGCTAGGGAAAAGTTCACTCCCAAAAGAGTGTTAACGAAGGACAACACCTTTGAGGAAGTTAAACGAAGAACACCCGAACGAGTGGAAATCACTCTTTTGGAGTGTTTTTTACTCTTGAGGGAATTCGGCCCTTTCTAAGTAAAACCACTTATTTTGGAGAAGTGTGGGGAGTGAAATTTTTAACGTTTACAGTTGTAGAGTTTAGAGAGTATGGAACACTCGTGCCACCCAAAATCGAAATCTTGGATTTCGACCAAAATAATTCAGGTTTTCGCCGAAATCCAAGATTTTCTCGATAATCCAAGAAGATTTTCAAAGAAAGAAAAACGGAACTTGCATTTCCAAGTGATATTCCAAGTTTAATTTTTTCGACGCTCATTTGGGAAGGTGTACCTGTGCAAGCACCCCCCCCCCCCCGCCAAGACAGCCGCATAAGGGGACAACCCTCCCGCACCCCACACCCGGCACGACGGTCCATTGTAGCCGTGTTATGGCAGCCAAGTCCACGCTCGTTCCAACAAATCCTGGATCGCCACTGCTAAAGCCCAATTTTCAATTTAGAGCATTAAGTTATGGGGCTTAATGGACCGCGCACACTTTGCAATTCTCCATCTACACATGCAAATTTGGCTTGCAACAGTCGTGACATGGGGTGATGGGAGTAGGGATTTGGGTGCTCTTGTAGGTCGATTTTTCAAATTCAAAGACTTTTTTTTAAGGTAAAGACCATTTCAGTTTCCTGGCTTATATTACTGTGGTTCATATTCTTTCCTTTTACTATTTTAATATTGATAAAAATGTTGATATACAGTCAGAAAAAAAGTAGGTACAGGAGGGCAGAAGTTGTTGAAAATTTGTGTTTGTATAGACAATTTCTATAATTAATATTTACACTTTCCATACAAAGCTTTCATAGTGTGATACCAAAATTTCAATGCGTAATCTTTTTATTTCCTAAAGGACAACCTTTATTATAAGTATTAAATAAATAGAGGAAAAAGTTAGGAAGTGTGCCATCATTCCCCTTTCATAAGTTACATGTTTAAAAAGTTGATATAAAATTACCAATTTGTAGACCACTTATCAAGATTTGATAGGTACGAGCGAGGAGTATTATTCAAATAACCAGGTCATGATAACTGATGTACAAATTATTTTTTTTTTTTTCTTACTAATCAAGGAAAACTTTTATATAGTAGGCCTAACTGTTTTTACCAAAGATTTCAAACCCTTCATATACAGAACACGTTGTCCTACATACCCCAGCTCAGGATTTAGCATTTTCACTCACCAATCATTTTAATTTCACTGGCTATCTCAAGTTGCTAGTTGCTTATTTTGCGTTGGTAGTTTTATTCAAACATTCAAGAACTTCACTTTTTCATATAAATCCAAAAACTTCTGTGCAATTTGAGTTTCTGGTCCATTTTACAGTATGTTTATTAAACAAGACCAAAGGAGAATGAAAATGAAGTTTGAATCCCTACATGGGCCCATATTCTTCAACCTTAATCAAGGAATGTTGAGGAGGCCACCTGCAATCTGATGGTTAAAGAAAGGTCAATGGACTCTCTACTGGTTCGTATTGCAAGGCCCGTCCTTGAAAATAGAAATGTCTCTAAAAACACTGACGTCTATCCACAATTTTCAACCTCAAAACTATACCAATTTTAATATACAGACTCACATCTGATAAGAACAAAATCCTTTTAGTGACCTCTACTCTGGGTCTCCCTACATTGAACACTTGGTGCGTACTCTGGGTTGCTTAACATTGAGTGAAAACCACCTAGTCAGCAAAATACTAAGTGTATCTATACATGGCAGGGATACTGGACTGGTGATGGCAGGCTATCAAGAGTTAAACTGGACCAAAGTACTGAAGGCATCGTTAACTCAAAATAGGTGACAACTCACCACACTAAAATCTGCTTCTGCTTCTGCTTCTGCAAAATACGAGACCGGCAGCAGAGCTTGTTGTCAAGCAGAGCCTTATTCACCCGCTTATGTGAGTGGAATTATTGGCCTTCCGATGTGTACGAAAGCCCGATTTGTAATATTGAATAATTAATAATGGTCTCTACCCTTTTCTAGGCCTATAGGAAAATGTAACTTAAACATTAATGGGAGTAATATAAATACTTGGACTATTCTATTATTATAAGAGAGCTCAGGCAAAACTTATGTTCATAATTTTCATAAACTATCCTTGGAAACAAGATTGCGGACTAAATTATTTTGCAGAAGATTACTAAATAATCGTATAAAACAATGGACATTGATGGTGTAATGTGATAGGCACTTTAATAATTCATGGTTCTTCTAAACAACCTGTGAAATACCACTATATGCTATCCAGCTTCAAAATTCTTAATAGTGATTTAAATAAGGAGTCGAGGTACTCTATTGGGAATTGATATTTACTTGAATTAAAATCACTTTTTACTTTTTAAAATTTTAAGAGACAAAATGATTTTGAAGGTGGTTTTGCCTTGCAACTGCTTGCACTTGGCAAGTTTTAATGCAAAAATTAAAAACCCAAGCCTTCAAAAGCTATTTTTCCAATTTACTTTGAAACCCATAATGGTCAGAAATGGCTGTTGTTTGCTCTATCCTATTGTATTCAATCTTTAAATACAGTGCTTGAATATATATTATTTGACCATCCTATTTTCAAGAGTGTTGATTTAAATTTAATTAACCTTTTGCTTTTTGTTTGTTTAAATTACAAACTATAAAAAACTCTTGTTGTGTTGTAGCTGACTTAAACATGCTTAAAAGTTAACTGCTTACTATTACATTAGCAACGCTTGTTTCTATTGAAATTAAATGTTTTAATATTTAAGATTAACACGCTATTTAAAGATGATAAAGTGCTTGCAAAAAGTAACATGTAAGATTAATTTTTCTTGATAGAAAACAAAGTAGTCACGTCTTCTAATATTACCACGTTCATTTAAAGGACTAAGGGCTGGGGAAAAACTTATGATGTAAAAAATCAAATCAATGATTAAAAAAGATTTTAAATTAAAAAACAAATGTGATTTTTATATTTTTCTAAATAACAAATCAAACAAAACCCTGCTGACTCGCCGCAAAAAAAACAAAAGAATCAAATCAAAGGAATATGCTGGAGAAAGTATACGGCCTACATCCACAAATCTAGGAAAATTAGTCAATAATCCAAAATGGCGAATGTGCAATAAAGGATCAGAGCCAAACATGAGAAGACGTAAGTGTTTTGATTTTTTTGACCTCATCTCATCTAATCTGTTAGTCAGCAAAACCACGCAGAGGCATTATCACGTGAACTGACCGTTTGGATGCTCAAGCAAGGAAATACTAAGTTTGTTTTGTGGACACCCCCACCTTTTTAATTAATCCTCTGTATTTGATTGAATGCTATAGACCTGGTGCTTATATACGGATCAACATTTTCTTTACGAAGAGTAAGTAAATAAAATTATCCTTACAATCTATACTGTAGATGGGGCTTAGTAAAATGGAGCAAAGCAAATGTGACAGTAGTGGCGTAACCAAGCGGGGGGACAGACGGCCCCCCCGGAGCAAGTAAAATAGGGATGGAGAAGCGATAAATTTGGACGAGAAGAGGGTAGAAAGAAAGGGAAGGAGAGGGAGAAAAAACGAGAAAAGAAGGAATGGTGAAAGAAGGGAAAAGGAGAAGAGATAAGGGGAGGAGGGAGAGAAAGAGAAGAAAGGGAAATAATAATGAGTCTTACATGGCCCGGGAGGCCGATTTGGAAGTAGGTCTGCCACCCTTCAGAATTTTTGAACCGATGGAAAAAATATGGGTCTACCCGACGAGCGTAGCAAGCCGGAAAAAAAAACTTGGAGCTATTGGAGAACTACGGGAAAACTTCTTCATTCTCCCCCCCCCCCATCCGGAAGGCTCAGACGTCTGGTTATTACGCCTGAAATGTGGCTTCGTAAAACTCTTTCACAGAAAACAAACAAAACACTGACGTCATGGCAATGGTTTAACTGAAGTGGCATTTCACCATTCTGTAATGTTTAATATTATGGGGAAAACTGACGAAAGTACGAGGATTCCCTTGTGGAGCTATGTGAGCTCGGTGCTTTCCGTATAAGGTTCACAGCCATAAGAGCTTATTACCATTACCTGTCACATACCCTCTGTTACCGTTAGTCCGAAAGAAAAAGCATGTCGAGTTGTACGATTGGATCTAAAAAATGACGTCAATGTAGTTGTTCATTAGTGAAGAAGAATTGTCCTGGAAGTGAGTCCTGTTGCTGGCGGAGGTTTCTGAGTTGGAGGTGGCCAATTGGTTAATCGTATGTTACAGTTGTGCCGCCCGGGTGTTGTGTTTGTTGTTACAAAGAGTGGTGTCGAAAATATAATCGGACCTGTTATAACTAGTGTGTGTACCCCACTGCATTTCAAATACACAGGGAGGATATCCAACTATGCAAAGTTGGAATAAGAATGAAATTGAATGATTAGGGATCTACTCTCTCTCGCCAAATTGCCACATTTTATGTCCTGATCGGGTGCCTAGCCAGTTTCGGGTGACGGTCTCTTCGGGCAACCTTTTTTTTTAAAGGGCTGGGTGGCTGGGAGGTTAATACCTCTTTCGTTGGTTATAGTGTAAACATGACGCGGAAAGGGGGGTAGTTCGCTGTCTTGATTGAACAAGCCGAGAGAATTAATCCGCATCAGGTCTTAATTAACCCTATCCACACGGGCCAATTCTGCATATTACGTATAACACATAAGTCAGTGGCTTAAGAGATTGCGTCCCAAATGCTTGCAGGTCATTTGATGGAAATTCGTCCTTCCTTTCTAAAACGAATATTAACAACGGACTAGGCTTGTTTGGGAAAAATTGAGCATTCTATATGCTGTAAAAATTGCCCTCGACAAATGGAAAAAACATAAGACTTTTTTGAAAAAAAAATGACCACTTTTTGATCGTGAGCGCTTGGGTCGCTGGCCGTGTTCGAAGAACTAAACATTGTTGTTTGAGTTTAAAACACCACAACCTTCTTTCATTTTGAAAAATTCACAGAGTAACAAATGCTGAACATTTAAAAAAACGGGGTCAAAAGGTCAAATATGCAACTAATATGAAGGTTAACAAAAAATATAACATGAAAAGAGGCGTTTAAATTGTTGTACAAAAGAGTTTCTAACGAAGATAAGTGGAAAATAAAAAATGTGAAATGCGTTTTTGTCAATTTTCGCGCCGCCTTCGCGGCGCCGAATTTTTTATTTATCTGATTTTTAAAACCTTTCAAGTGGTAAAAACCTAAACCAAAATAAAGTGCCCTAAAAGGACCAATTTTTTTAACCAAAATGCGCACGGTCTTCATGAGACAACGTTCTTTTTTGGCCACCCTAAAACTTTGCCTTTAAAGTATCAAAATACAAGAGTTCAATATGACGTCACCGTCACGTTCTAAAGAAAAGCCAGTAAAAAATACTGGAAGGATAATGAACATTGGGATTTGATCTAATCGCCTTATGACGAAACGCTTTTATATAGCCGTGTTGGCATTCTGTTAGCAGTCTTTTACTTACCCGTTTGCTGAACAAAATCGCTCCAGCAGGGTTTATAGAAAATGATGCGGTTAGAAAAGTTTGCAATTTTTTGTTTGTTTGATTTTTTAGGTGTTTTTTAATTTTCCTTAATTTTTGCACCGAAACAATGACTGATGACAATTCCAGTTTCAAGTAATTATAGAAATATGTGGTTAAAAGACGAAATTTAACTAAATTGTGGCTTTAAGTAAGAAGAGAAAGTGTCAATTGTGACATATTCATTAATATTTGAACCAACGGATGTAATAAAAGTTTTAAACCAGCTACTACAATTGCAAAAATTTTCCCACATTAATTCTAAGCACTTTGCGGTGAATGATACCATGTGCAAGCCCCGTGTTCAGTTTGAATGCTATGTAAATATAGTTCTGTGCTTCCGCTAGGAAGCGCTGGATACCTGTCGGACCCTAACCTATAGATGATATCAATCGAATCTTCTACAATCATGAATTCTTAGCTACCCCCCCCTATTGGCATGACAAGAGCGCCGTGCTAGTTATACGGGGAGGTTGCCGCGTTTCGAGTCCGGCCAAACGCCCATGGGTTTTTTACACTTGCGTTGCTGGCCACTCCCCGAAAGATTAATAAATAATTATACACTCTACATTATGTTTTGAAAGAAAGGCGCCTTTCATATGTTTAGTAATCCGCATAGTAAATAAGGGAAAATTGTCACCTTAGGAAGAACGGCCCCCCTGGCTCGTCTAAAAACTTAATCACTAAAGGTGTATGTGTTCTATGATCAAAATGCACGGGTCTCGGTGGGACACAGATCAATTTCTATTAAAAAATGAATATCTCTTTAAAATATCTTTAAGACAAGAGTTATATTTCAAAAGGCAGCCAGTAAACTATATAGTCAAAAAGGAAATTGAGAATTTTATCTTGCACAAAAATAATATATACAAACCACTACAATATTTCCAACATATTCTTTTTCTTGAAAAACTAGAAGAAATTGATAATGCAGAGGATATGGCATATGAAACATTACAAAATTACCGTGAAAAGTAGAATTTCGTTTGCACACATGTCTGCATTGAAAACTATTCATTCAAAATGCTTATCTCGGTGGCTATGACCATTAGTTATAAGATTGGTAAAACTGTGGTTGTAAAGGCGACGATTTTCAAAAGGGGTCAATTTAGAATAAATGCTCAAGTAAGCAGATGGCGGCACTCTGTACTATGCTTTGATTTCTACTTATGTAATCATTATCAAGGTTTGCTTGCACTTATTAATATATCGAATACAAGAGTTTCAGCTTAGCAACATATTTTTTTACAACATATGTCGAATTGTCAGATTAACGTGATATATTATAACATTAGGGCTGTTATAATGAATGCATCTATTTCGATGATTTTTCAGGGTGTTCTGATCTTTAAAAGATAAGGAAAAATCGCTCCCTATCCGTAAGAATGTATAATTAATTGGTTAGTTCATTTTGTAATTATTTTCCTAACATATGCTAAATTGATAAATTTTTCAATTTTAACAAAAGAATTATGCATATATCACATACTTACCCTCGTCGATGATGACATGAAACCGCATGAAAATATGTGTTAGATTGGTCTCTATATGTATAGGTTACTCGCGGTTGTACCGTTTTTAAAGGTATTGCTAGAATTAATGTGAGATGGAAACCAAAGTAACTGGCTGCAAATTATTGTGACTGCTTGTCTGACCAAAATATGTAATTCCACCAGTCACCCGAAGGGGTAGTTCTCTTAATATCATAGGTGGCGTACAAAAGTGGGTGTGGTATCAACTCAAAATAAAAAGACAAGATGAGGGTCTAATTGAACCGGGTCAATGTATGTTGTTACAGCGGTGCGGAACGTAGTTACCCAGTAAAGACTGCGAAAGATATTATCTAAATTTGTACTGCGTGAGAGAAACGTATCAGTCCCCATAGAAAATGTGCAGTTTAAAATAAAACGTAATATCAAATATCTCCGAAAAACAAAAAAAAAAAACAAAAAGGGGGTTATAGGCTATTTTTGATCAGAGGGTCATAAATGTGTGCTCTACGCTAGAAATTTCCTCAAATTTTGGTCTAGAACCTTATTAAATTGAACATTTCGATCGGTTGTTGTTTACACACCAATTTATGGACGAACGAGCACCGACCATTTCCCAGGAGGCTACGCTATAGGGCGGTGTCTTACGTCTAAGGTATCCAAGCCATAAGATTGTATTTACCAATTACCTTTACATCTTTTGTTTGACAGTTTATGTCGAAAGAAAAGATGCAGGTATCGATGGATAACACATGTGTGTACGTCACTGTAGTTGTTCCAATAGTGAAAGATGTCCTGGGAAACAAAGATTGCGACTAAATTATTTTGCAGATTACTAAATATGTATAAACACTGACCATTTGATGTGTGTACATGTGATAGGCACTTAATAATTCATGGTCTAACAACCTGAAATACCACTCATATGCTAATCAGCTTCCAAAATTCTTAAATATTGATTTAAATAAGAGTCTAGGTACTCTATTGGTAATTGATATTATTACTTGAATTAAATCACTTTTTTACTTTTTTAAATTTTAAGAGGAAAAATGATTTTGAAGGTTGTTTTTGCCTTGCAACTTCTTGCACTTTTGCAATTTTTTAATGCAAAATTAAAACCCAAGCCTTCAAAAGCTATTTCAATTTTACTTTGAAACCCATAATGGTCAGAAATGGCTGTTGTTTGCTCCTATCCTATTGTATTCAATCTTTAAATACAGTGGCTTGATATATTATTTTACCATCTCTATTTTTACAAGAGTGTTGATTTAAATTTAATTAAATCTTTTGTTTTGTTTTGTTTAAATTACAAACTAAACTCTTGTTGTGTTGTAGCTCTACTTAAACATGCTTAAAAGTTAACTGCTATATTACATAGCAACCGATGTTTCTATGAAATAAATGTTTTAAATGATTTAAGATTAACACGCTCTTTAAAAATGATAAAGTATTGCAAAAATGTAACATGTAAGATTCATTTTCTTGATAGAAAACAAAGTAGTCACGTCTTCTAATATTACCACGTTCATTTAAAGACTAAGGGCTGGGGAAAACTTCTGATTTAAAAAATCAAATAAATCGATTTAAAAAAGATTTAAATAAAACAAATGTGATTTTTTATATTTTTCTAAATAACAAAATCAACAACCCTGCTGACCTCTGCCGCAAAAACAAAAGAAATCATAAATCAAAGAATATGCTTGGAGAAAGTATACTGCCTAAATCCACAAAATCTAGGAAAATTAGTCAATAATCCAAAATGGCGAATGTGCAATAAATGATCAGAGCCAAACCATGAGAATGACGTAAGTGTTTTGTTTGACCTCATCTCATCTCATCTGTTAGTCAGCAAAACACCGCAGAGGCATATCACGCTGAACTTGACCGTTTGGATAGTGCAGCAAGAAATACTAATTTTTGTTTTGCTGGACACCCCACCTTTTTAATAATCCCTGATATTTGACTTGAATGCCTCTAGACCTGTTGCTTATATACGGATCTAACATTTTTACGAATGAGTTAAGTAAAATTATCCTTTACGAATCTATACTGTAGATGTGGCTTCGTAAAATGGAGCAAAATGTGACAGTAGTGGCGTAACCAGCGGGGGACAGACTGCCCCCCCCGACAAGTAAAATAGGGATGGAGAAGCGATAAATTTGGACGAGAAGAGGGGTAGAAAAGAAAGGGAAGGAGAGGGAGAAAAAGAAGGAATGTGTGAAAAGAAGGGAAAAGAGAGAAGAGAGAAGAAAAGGGGAAGGAGGGAGAGAAAGAGAAAGAAAGGGGAAAGAATAATGAGTCTACATGGCCGCGTAGGCCGATGCATTAGGTCTGCCCCCCTTCAGAATTTTGAAACGACTGGAAAAAAATATGGGTAAAAAAAAAAAAAAAAAAAAAAAAAAAAAAAAAAAAAAAAAAAAAAAAAAAAAAAAAAAAAAAAAAAAAAAAAAAAAAAAAAAAAAAAAAAAAAAAAAAAAAAAAAAAAAAAAAAAAAAAAAAAAAAAAAAAAAAAAAAAAAAAAAAAAAATAAAACTATTTCCACAGAATAAACAAAACACTGACGTCATGGCAATGGTTTAACTGCAAGTGGCATTTCACACATTCTGTAATGTTTTAATATTATGGGGAAACTGACAGGAAATTACGTAGGGATTCCAATGTGAAGCTATGTGAGCTCGGTGCTCTTCCGTCTAAGGTATCCAGCCATAAGATTCTTATTTACCATTACCTTTACATACCCTCTGTTACAGTTATGTCGAAAGAAAAAGATGTCGAGTTGTCCGATGGATCTACAAATATGTACGTCACTGTAGTTGTTCCATTAGTGAAGAATTGTCCTGGAATGTGAGTCCTGCTTGCTGGGTTGACGGTTTCTGAGTTGTATGTGGCAATTGGTTCATCGTATGTTACAGTTGTGCCGCCGGTGTTACAAAGAGTGGTTTCGAAAATATCATCAGGACCTGTTATAACTAGTGGTGTGTTACCCACTGCATTTCAAATAACAGGGAGGATATCAACACTATTGCAAATGTGGCATAAGAATTGAATGACTTAGGATATACTCTCTCTCTCCATAATTGCCACATTATGTCCTGATGCGGGTGCCTATCCAGTTTCGGGACGGTCTCTTCGGGCCAACCTTTAAAGGGCTGGGTAATACCTCTCTTTGGTTATATTGTAAAAATGAGGCGAAAGAGGGGTATTTCGCTGTCCTTGAAACAAGCCAGAGACGAATTAACTCCCGCATCAGGCCATATTTAACCCTATCCACACGGGCCAATTCTGCATACGTTATAACACATAAGTCAGTGGCTTTAGAGATGGCGTCCCAAATGCTTGCAGGTCATTTGGAAATTCGTCTAAAACGAATATAAGCAACGACTAGGCTTGTTTGGACAAATTTAGATGCATTCTATATGCTGATTCAAAATATGCCCTCGAAAATGGAAAAACAAATGACTTTTTTGAAACAAAAAATGACAAATTTTGATCGTTGAGCGACTGGAGTCGCTTGCCGTGTTCGAAGGACTAAATATTGTTTGAGTTAAACACCACATACTTCTTTCATATTTGAAAATTTCACAGAGTAAATTCTTACACATTTAAAAAAACGGGGTCAAATATGCAACTAATATTAAGGTTAAATATGAACATGAAAAGAGTCGTTTAAATTTGTTGTACAAAAGAGTTTCTAACGAAGATAAGTGGAAAATAAAAAATGTGAAATGCGTTTTTTTTTTTCACTTTTGCGGCCGCTTCGCGGGCCGAATTTTTATTTTATCTGATTTTTAAAACCTTTCAAGTGAGTAAAAACCTAAACAAATAAATGCCCTAAAAGACCAATTTTAAACCAAATGCGCACGGTCTTCTGAGACAAAGTTGTTCTTTTTGGCCTAATACTATCTTCCTTTTAAAGGTATCAAAATACCAAGAGTCTCAATATGACGTCACCTTCACGTTATAAATAAAAGCAAGTACAAAAATACTGGATGGATAATGAACATTTGGCGATTTTGATCTAATCGCCTTATGACGAAATCGCTTTTATATAGACGTTTTGGCAATTCTGTTAGCAGTATTTTAATTACCCGTTTGCTACAAAATCGTCCATCAGCGGTTTATAGAAAATGATGCGGTTAGAAAAGTTTGCAATTTTTTTTCGTGGAGAAATTGCTGAGCGTAACCATACACACCTTTCCTTAATTTTTGCACCGAAACAATGCATGAATAATTCAATTTCAATAATTATATGAAATATGCTGGTTAAAAGAAATTTACTAAATTTAGTAGGCTTAAGTAAGAAGTGCTCAATTGTGACCATATTCATTTAATATTTTTAAACGGATGTAATAAAAGTTTTAAAACCAGTACACTAATTGCAAAAATGTTTTACCCAAATTAATTGTATAAGCACTTTGCTGCTGAATGCATACCAATGCATGCAAGCCCAGTTTTGAATGAATATGTAAATATATCGTTCTGATGCTATCCGCTAGGAAAGCGATGGATACCTGTCGGACCTAACACCTATAGATGATATCAATCGCTCTTCTACCAATCATGACTTCTTAGCTCAATTGGCAAGAGCGCCGTGCTAGTAATAAGGAGGTTGCCGTTTCGAGTCCGGCCAAACGCACATGGGTTATTTAACACTTGCGTATGCTGGCCATCTCCCCAGAAAGATTAATAAATAATTATACACTCTAAATATGTTATGAAAAGAACGGCGCCTATTCATATGTTTAGTACATCCGCAATAAATAAAGGGAAAATTGTCACATCTTAGGAAGAAGGCCCCCCCGAGCTCGTCTAAAAAATTAATCAATAATATTTTCTATAGTTTTCTATTATCAAAATTCACTGTTCTCTTTTTTTCCAACAGAAATTTCTATCTAAAAAATGAATATCTCATGTAAAATATCTTAAAGACAAGAGTATATTTCAAAAGGTCAGGCATTAACTATATAGTCAAAAAGGAAATTGAGAATTTTATCTTGTTGACAAAAAATAATATATACACACTACAATATTTCCACATATTCTTTTCTTTAAAACTAGAAATTGATAATGCAGATATGGCAATGAACATTACAAAATACCGTTAAAAGTAGAATTTCGATTCTGCACACAATGTCATTGCTATTGAAAACTATCATTTCAAAATGCTTATCTCGGTGGCTATGACCATTAGTTATAAGATTGGTAAAACTGTGTTGATAAAGGCGACGATTTTAAAAGGGGTCAATTTAGAATAAATGCTCAAAGTAAGGCAGATGGCGGCACTCTGTAATAATGCATTTGATTTTCTACTTATGTAATCATTATCAAGGTGCAATAATTAATAATATCGAATACAAGAGTTTCAGCTTATCCAACATATTTTTTTTACAAAATATGTCGAATTGTTCAAGATTACACGTGATATATATAAATTAGGGCTATAAAATGCATATATTTCGCTGATTTTCAGGGTGTTCTTCTTTTATAAGAAAAGGACAAATCGCTCCCTTATCCGTAAGAAATTATAATAATTTGGTAGTTCATTTTGTAATTATTTTCCTACAAATGCTAAATTCGATTAAATATTTTCAATTTGATCGATAACTAATATATCACATACTTACCCTCGTCGATGATGACATTGAAACCGCATGAAATTATGTTGTTAGATTGGTCTCTATATGTATAGGTTACTCGTGTTGTACCGTTGTTAAAGGTATTGCCAGAATAATGTGAGCTGGAAACCAAAGTAACTGAGCTGCAATTATCTGTGACTGTTGGTTCTGACCAAATATTGTAATTCCACCAGTACCCGAAGGGATAGTTCTCTTAATATCATTAGGTGGCGTACAAACAGGTGGTGTGCTATCAACTACAAAATAAAAGAATAGATGAGGTGTCCTAATTGAACGGAGTCAATGTATGTGTGTACGCCGGTGCGGAAAGTATTTACCCAGTCACAGACTGCGAAAGATTATTATCTAAATTGTACTGCGTGAGAGGAATAACGTTACAGTCCCCATGAAAATGTGTGTAAATAAAACGTAATATCAAATATCTCCGAAAAAACAAAGGGGTTCTTATGATATTTTTTGCATCAGAGGATCATATATGTTGTTCTCTTACGAGAACATTCCTCAATTTGGTCTAAACCTTATAAATTGAAAACCTTTCTATGGTGTTGTTTACACACAATCTTAGACCGGACGAGACCGAACATTTTTCCCACGGGCTTACGCTACTAGGCTGGTCTCTTCCGTCTAAGGTATCCAGCCATAAGATTCGTATTTACCATTACCTTTATACCTCTGTGACAGTTAGTCGAAAGAAAGATTGCAGGTATCCGATGGATCTACAAATGTGTACGTCACTGTAGTTGTTCCAATAGTGAAGAATTGTCCTGGAATATGAGTCCTGCTTGCTGGGTGGTTGAAGGGTTCGGAGTGTATGTGGCAATTGAGTCAGCATATGTTACAGTGTGCCGTCGGTGTTACAAAGAGTGTTTCGAGAAATATCACAGGACCGTTATAAAATAGTGGTCGTGTTACCCACTGCATTTCAAATAACAGGGAGGATATCATCACTATTGCAAAGTGGCATAAGAATTAAATGAATTAGGATATACTCTCTCTCTCTCCATCAAATGCCACATTATGTCTGAGGACGGGCTTGCCTATCCAGTTCGGGACGGTCTCTTGGGCCCACCTCTTAAAGGCCAGGGTAGGGTAATACCTCCTTTGGTTACATTGTAAAAAAATGAGACGAAAGAGGGGTATTTCGCTGTCCTTGAAATGAGCCAGAGACGAAATATAAACTCCCGAATCAGCCATATTTAAACTTATAGACACGGGCCAATTATGCTCGTATAGCACATAGTCGTGGCTTAGAGATGCCGTCTTTCCAAATGCTTGCAGGTCATTGGAAATTCATCTCTAAAAGATACAGCAAACGACTGGCTTATTTGGACAATTAGATGCATCTTCTATATGCTAATTCAAAATATGCCCTGGAAAATAAAAAAATGTTTTGACCTGTTAAACAAAATTGACCAAGTTTTGATCGTTGAGCTACTGGAGTCGTTGCAGTGTTCGAAGGATTAAATATTGTTTGAGTTAAACACCACATACTTCTTTCATATTAGGAAAATTCCACAGAGTAAATTCTTGCACACAAAAAGAGGGGTCAAATATGCAAACTACTTTTTAGGGTTAAATATGAACATGAAAAGAGTCGTTCACATTTGTTGTTTGTACAAAAGATTTTCTAACGAAGATAAGTGGAAAAATGCAAAATGTGAAATGCGTTTTTTTTTTTTAACGTTTGGGACCGCTTCGCGGGCCGAAATTTTTTTTTTTTTTAATTTTTAAAAATCCTTCAGTTAGTAAACCCTAAAAAAAATAAATGCCATAAAAGACCAATTTTAAACAAAATAGTGCACGGTCTTCTGAGACGAACTTGTTTTCTTTTTTGGCATAATTACTATCTCCTTTAAATGGTCAAAAATTACTCTAAGTCCAAGTATGACGGCACATTGACGTATAAATCAAAGCCAGTACGCTATAAAAAACTGGATGGATAATGATATTTCGCGATTTAATTAAATCGCCTCCTAACTGACGAAGTGGCTTTTAATATAGACGTTTGGTATTATGTTAGCAGTATTTTAATACCCGTTTGCCTACAAAAGTCCATCAGCGGTTTGTAGAAAATGATGCGGTTAGAAGAGTTTGCAATTTTTTTACGTGGAAAGAATTGCTAGCGTAACCATTACAAACCTTCCAAATGCACCGAAACAATGATGAATATTTCAATTTCAATAATTATATGAAATGTGCTCAAATGTGACATGTTGTTTAAATATTTTAAACAAAGGTAATAAAAGTTTTGAAAACCGTGGACTAATTGGGAAAAAAAAAAAAAAAAAATGTTTTACCTAAAGTAGCTGTATACGCATATGCTGCTGAATTATACCAAAGCATGCAAGTCAGTTTTGATATGAATTTTTGGGAAAAAATTTAGGTAAATATATCGTTCTGATGCTGTCCGCGGAAAGCCATGGACACCTGTAGGACCACACATATAGATGATACAGATCGTTCTTCTACAAACAGCGTGATTCTTAGCTCAATTGGGGCAAGACCGCAGTGATAGTAATAAGGAGGTTGCCGGGCCTTCGAGTCGGCCAAAGCACGTGATACATTGTGTACACTGGCATCTTCTAGAAAGGGATTTAATAATTATACCTCTAAATATGTTATGAAAAGAACGGTGTCTATTCATATGTTTAGTACATCCGCAACAAATAAAGGGAAACTTGTCACATCTTAGGGAAGAAGGCCTCGGCGGCTGGTCTACAAATTAAATCAAGGAATATTTTCTATAGTTTTCTGTTCTCTTATCAAAATTCACTGTTCTCTTTTTTTCACAGAAATTTCTATAAAAAAAATGAATATCTTCATGTAAAATATCTGGAAGCAGAGTATATTTTAAAAAAGTCAGGTATTATCTGTCAAAAGGAAATTGTGAATTTTATCTTGTTGAAAAAAATAATTCATACACTCATAGTTCTCATATTCTTTTCTTTAAACTAGAATTGAAAATGCAGATATGGCAATGGACATTGCAAACATGCATTAAAATTAGAATGTCGATTCGGGACACAATGTCATTGCTATTGAAAACTATCATTTCAAAATGCTTATCTCGGTGGCTTACATTAGTTATAAGATTGGTAAAACTGTGTTGAAAAAGGCGACGATTTTAAAAGGGGTCAATTTAGAATAAATTCTCAAGTAAGGCAGATGACGGCACTCTGTGAATGCATTTGATTTTTTACTTATTAATCATTTTCAATGGCAATAATTTAATGTTTTGATACAAGAGTTACAGGTTATCACCTATTTTTTTACAAATATGTCGAATTATTCAACATTAACGTGATATATATAAATTAGGGGAAACTGAAAATATTTCACTGATATTTAGGGTGCTTTTAATAAGAAAAAGAGCAAATCGCCACCTTTTGTCCGTAAGAAATTATAAGAATTTGGTAGTTCATTTTTAATTATTCTTCTCCACATGCTTGATTCGATAAATATACCTAGAATTTGTGATCGATACCTGAATAATATATCAACATACTATCACCACTCTATGCTTCAGGCTGTAGCTTCCGCTTGTCCACCGAGTCCTTCCCCTTCTATGTTTGAGATATCCTTTTCAATTCTCTCTTTCTGCGGGATGAAGTGTTTTTCCATCGCAATAGTTTAGAGTTCCAACGTCCTTAAAGGTATCTCCAGAATAACGTGAGCTGGAAACCAAAGTAACTTAGCTGCAATCATCTGTGACTGTTGGTTCTGACCAAAATATTGTAATTCCACCAGTACCCAAAGGGATAGTTCTCTTAATATCATTAGGTGGCGTACAAACAGGTGGTGTGCTATCAACTACAAAATAAAAGAATAGATGAGGTGTCCTAATTAAACGGAGTCAAATGTATGAGGTGTACAGCAGTGCGGAAAGTATTTACCCAGTCACAGACTGCGATTATTATCTAAATTTGTACTGCGGGAGAGACTAACGTTAGAAAACGCGTGTAAATGAAACGTAACATCAAATATCTCCGAAAAACAAAGGGGTTCTAAGGATATTTTTGCATCAGAGGGTCATAAATGTTGTTCTCTTACGAGAACATCCCTCAACTTGGTCTACTATAAATTGAACATTTCTATCGGTTGTTTTTTACGCACAATCTCTATGGACCGACGAGCACCAAACAATTTCCCACGGTGCTACGTCACTAGGCTGGCATTCAGTACCGCCGTATATGTGGTGTAAGCCACTAGCATAACGATCTGCCGGGGGGGGGGGGGGGGGCATGCCAACGTAACAGCAACATAATTGCATCAACTTCCGGCGTATCCCGTCTAGTCTTTTTCAAAGGCGCTTTTACGCATATCTAACGGCCACATATAGACTTGACTAAAGACTAGGCCTGGTCACGAATATTTAAATCTAAATGACCATTATTGGAATATACACTATTTTGCAGCGAGGTTCACCCACTGAGCTCGGTGGATTTTGAAGTCAATAATTTATTCCAAAGTTATCAAAATATTACTAAGATGTATTGAGGTAAGGTTTAAGAGGAGGATTTTAAATGAACTGAGTCAGAGACTGCCATAATAAATGCACGTAGCATTTCCCCGATTACCGTTTGGAAATCCCCATGCCCAAATCGAGCAGGTCGTGTCCTACCCCCTGCAATCTGCCTAAGAATCGCGCATGCGCAAATGAAACTAGAATTTCGCGGTTCTCGGCTTTCGCGGTTTGCGGCGGGGGTACCAAGGTTAGGGTGGTTGGGTTCCTTGCGGAACCGTATCAGACGTGACCTGTAGCATTAGTAAACTTTGTCACCACCTTGGGGTCCCTGTCTGACTACCGACCACAGGGCCCCTTTGCAACTATACCAGGGCCCCTTTACTAGCTGCCCCAAATTGCCAAGGTCTTTTCTTCATTTCGAACTACCCAAGACGCCCTTCACAACTGTCTGGGTGCCCTTCCCAGCTGCAACAGAGCGTCCTTCCCAACTAACCCAGATCCCCCTTCTCATCTAGCAAAGGTGACCCTTTTCCAACTAACCCAGGTTCCTCCTTCCAACTATACCAGGGCACATTTCTACATTATACCTCCACATCCAACAGTTACCCTTTTTTATCTATTTGGCCAATCCCCAACTACCTATCCCAACTACCAATGGTCCTTTTTTGGTATTACAATTGATTTCGTCATGTGCTATATGATGTTGGGCAGAAGCGCTTGACGGAATATTAATGGCAATACCTCATTTGCATATCATGAAACCTCTACCAAATTTGGTAGAGGTTTCATATAGAAGTCCCATGGATGCAAATGAGGTATTGTCATTCATTCCGTCAAGCGCTAATGCACAATGTCATACAGCCGAAGGACGAATTTCCAACTGACACCCCGGGGTTTCGTTCTTTCCAACAACGCCAGGTTCCACAGTGCAATCACCCTTACACGAACACCACTTCTTCCCCATCCAAGTCAGGTTCTCATTTCACCAAATTGAAAAATGGAACAATAAAAAAAAAATTTAATTATTTTTTTAAAATTGTGTGCATATTTTTTTATTCATTTCTCTCCACTTTTTTTCGATATTTGATTGATATTTGTAAATCATTTTTATTTGGGGCTGGGTCACTTGTCGTCACATTTCTGTCTATTATTTGATTCTTATAATTGTTTAAAAAAATTTTGTCTTATTTTTTATATGTATTGTACTTTTTTTTTTCAATTTTTTAATCTTCGTGTTTTATTCTTGAATTATTTTGTATTGACCTTTTAGTTTTAATATTTTGTTATATTGTGCTCATTTTAATGGTTATTTGTTGTTCATTCATTTATGTTCATATTCGATATTTTGATTATTTTATTCTTTTAAAAACTTTTATGTACTTCCTACCGTTGGTTGGTATTTATGCTCAAGTTCATTGTTATTTACTATTACTGTTTTTATTTTTAATTAGTATTTTACTAATACCACGCCACATCTTCCTGAACAAACCCTGTTTTTCGTATTTTATCAACGGGTATTTTTTGTATTTTAATATGCTTCAACTAATTATAATTGAATTTTTTGCTTATGTATTTATGTTTATACAAACTCGATCTTGGGGGGTGTTGTTAATGTACAATTTGTTTCACACCACCTTCCAAATGTCTTTTAATTACTTAATTGAAAACAGTGATCACGAGAAGTTACGATGAGTTTACGTTAGACTTTGTAAAACAAAATGGCATCAAGAGGGATAAGAAACAATGGGCCCATTGATACTGGAAGCCTTATCACCGGAATAGAAGAATTATAAAAAAACATGTATGCGTTTAAAAAGCAGTTTTTATTAAGCATAATATTGCAGATGTCGTATACCTAGATCTAACTTTTAATTGTTGTTACTGCGTGTTTTATTGCTTTTGATTTATTTAACTTTTGTTCATATATCCACTCTTATCAACCTCACCTCTTTTTTTTCCCCGCCGTTTACTGTCCTATTTTCAGGCGTATAATTAAGATGAATGCTACGCTAACTTGTCTTTTTTAATTCACTGTCTTTTTTAATTCACTGGTCGTCTTTTTATCTCACTGTATTTTAAACATGTCCCGTCAGAGGACAACTATCGATGCCAGTCTGCCACCCTGCCTTATTAGGGCAGGCAGCACCAATGCAAGTCAGCTGGCATCTCAGTGCTCCAACTAACGTGGAAGGTCTCACTAGGGCATTGAAGATAATCATCATCGAACACCTCACACATCGCATAAAGTCACTGCGATTCTCCTTCAGGAGACCACGCTACGACAGTCCATTCTAACATCTGCCGCTACACCCTAGCTGCACACACCGAGGGCGCTACCCACGGGCTGCCACCTTTGCTTGTAACTCAGTCCAATGGAACAAATTGCAACCTCACCTGCAGACCCAACCCTGGAAGGGCCTACGACCAAATTGCAGTGATCATTTCATCAATTCACAGCCCCCTAACCATCGGCTTCAAGCATACTCTCTACCAACTTATGGTGCACCTTGCATTTACGCTGGCGACTCTAATAGTCATAGCATTACCTGTGGTTACAGGAAAACCAACCTGATTGCAGCTACCTTAGAGGACTAAGCCTCAAAATCCGGTGTAAACTATTGAACTACCCCAAGCAACCATGACACTTTCCATCTGGAAGGTGGAATCGTCTACAACCCTGACCTTGCTTTGTCAACATGGCTACCATCTCCATTCACCGTACTGTTCTCGACCCGCTTTCCGAAGACCACACAGACCATCACGTGATCGCGCAGGAAGCCGGGCTAACCTGTACAGATCCAGTAAAAAGGTGGAATTTCCGCAAGGCAGACTGGGACCAGTTCAAGAACCTGGTGGATTCAGAAGTGCCCAACCTCCGACACCAACCTCCTCCAACCTGGATAATTACTACACAGCAATGGTCAACTCTTTATTAAGATAGCAAAGAAGACCATCCCCCTGGCTGCCGTCGCAGTTATTTCCCATCCTGGGAGGAGAATGTGATACTTTTTACAATGATTCCCGAATTCTGCACCCGGAAGAAGTTTTTCATCCAATGCTTCAGATCTGACAAACTGCTTGGACAGGAAACGCCGTGAGCGCTTGGAGAGAATTCAAAGGACGCGACTTCCACCACGCCAGCAGGAGCCCTGATACTATAAACCGTATCACCGGCAGAATTTCAAACCATCGGAATGCCCATTACTGCCAATCAATTGCTGAGCACTCCTCGCAAATGGTCCGTTTTCAATAACATTGAAATGGATCACCCTCGCTCTGTCAAAAAAGAGATCACCACTTCGTCGATCACCTGGCCGTGGACGGTCACTTTAAAACATCCTCTCCACTAGATGAGCTCTCTTCTGCTATCATCCAACTAAAGATTGGAAAGGCCCAGGGCCCGGATAACATACCATCAGAGTCCTGATGCAATGCGGCCCACTATGTCCCGAGATTGGCTCCCAGGAGTTTCTGCACATGTTGCCTTACCAACCAGTCCTTTCCCAAGATCTGGAGGATAGGCTACTATCATCGCACTCCCAGAACCAAACAAGCCTGTCGACAACCCTACGACATACCGCCCAATATCACTAAGTGTGCTCCTTCAAAACTCTTGAGAGGATGATCCCTGCCCGTTGGAGCCCGTCATCGAAACCCCATCTGCCTGAGAACAAGCAGATTTCGCAGTGGCAGAGCAATCTCGTCACCAGAATTGTTAAAACTCACAAAGGTATTGAGGAAAGCTTTGAAAAGCCTAAGGCAGGCGTCATTTTGGTGAACCTTATTGCAGCATACGACACAGTGTAGCACAGGGCCTGACACTCAAGCTTCCGGGGACCATTCCGGATCGCACACCCTGTACAATTCATATGTAACATGTGTAAAACCAGTAGCTTTATTCTCAAGACCAGTGATGGGCCGAGTAGTCGTCTGCGTCGATTGAGGAACGGAGTACCACAATGATCTGTATGGAATCCTATGCTTGTCAACTTGTATATCAGCGGCTTAACTCCAAACAACATTAGACAATATGGCTACGCCGAGATCTCCAGCCCTCCTCCATCGGAAAGCAAAACCTGGAAGAAGTAGAAAGCACACTACTACAGACATGGCCCTACTTGCAGTATATCTCAAGACGTGGAGAATGAAGCTGAGCGAAGCCAAGAACACCCGGCTTTACTGCCTGCCCACCTAAAGCAAAGAGGCTCATAGCAGCTTCAAATCAACCTCAATGGGACGCCTATGCCCTTAGAATCCTACACCAACCTACCGGGGGTAAACTTGACCGGCAGCTTACTACCGATACCGGCAGCACCTCGAGGTCTGTATGCGCCAAGGATCATCGATGAATAACCCCTTGTGCCGACTTGCTGGATCTTCATGGGGTTGCCAGCCCCGAACGACCCTACGCAACACTGCCTTGGCTCTGGTCAACAGCACTGTTGAATATGCCGCCCAGAATGTACACCAAATAAATACAAGTACAAACGGCATTGAATATAGCGCCTTCTCACAACAAGGTCAAGCGCTTACAAAATAGAGAGTAGTTACTATTTAGCCTAAAACATGGTTCACTTTACAATACCTGTTGTAGTACTATGAGTAAGTACTTAAAATTTCAAACTATAAAATAAAAGAAAACGCTGTCATAATTAAAGGTGCACGAGGATTTTGAGAAACCCAAATATGTGTCACAATAGCAACACCACACACAGCTCTCACACAAGAAAGCTGGACACAGTACTCAACGGGACCTTGAGAACCACCAATGGCTGCCTCCGTTCCACTCCATCTGAATTTCCTACAGTGCTTCAGGCATTGCACCTGTATAGTACTTGGAGAAGAGAAACACCACACGCACAAAACTAGTGAATAAGGCCATGTTGGACAATAAGCACCACATGGTGCATAACATGTCAAAGAATCACACAACTCGGTGACAGAGACTGCGCTCTCGCCGACCTTTCTGACGACACACTGCTAAACTCTCCAGCTCCCCATTCAACATCTAACAGAAATTGGCATACTGCCTGGTAGATACACAAGACCAGATATAAACTCTCTATTTTACTATACCTAGACAGATACACCTGGCAGCAATCTTCCACGCAAAAAGGAATGGGTCACCTTAACCTGGATTCGCACAGGAGTCGGTTTCGCTTCATAGCAATATGCATCGATGGGGGCTGCGGCCAGCGCAGGCCTTGCCAATGTGGTTCTACATCACAGATTGCGGATTCCTTCTCATGAGTGCATCCTACCTTCGTCCACGGTGGACACAGATTTGTCATACCCAACCAATCAACAGAGTTGGCTCTACGCTTACAAATATTTAGCTTCGGCCTCATACGCAAGGAAGAAGAAGAAGAACGGGTCATAACATTTTGTAGTTTTTATTTTGTAATTATTTATATGACTTGCATGAACGGCGTGCCCTCGTCTGGCCAACTTTGGCCTTTTGGTCAACCCCTCCGCTATATAATTGTATTATTTTCTCACTTCCTTTGTATGGACTCGTTATAACTGTTGATGATATGGAAATAAAGAAGGAGAAGCTTATCAAGATCTTTAG
>JAMKCH010018119.1:0-39103 GCA_023653785.1 Ophioderma brevispina
TGGCTGTGACTGCACTGTAACCCCTGCCATCTGGAATTGCTATATTTCGATAATTTCATTTTAAGGTGCACTGCTGGCGCTTTTCTGTTTTCCCTTGGAAGAAGCCACAAATTAGCATTACTGTTCTGTGTGGATAAACTGTAATGCTAATTTGTAACAGTAATTAGCATAACTGTTCCATGTGGAAATAGAACAGTAATGCTAATTTGTAACAGTAATTAGTATTGCTGTTCTGTGTGGAAACAGAACAGTAATGCTAATTTATAACAGTAATTGGCATAACTGTTCCATGTGGAAATAGAACAGTAATGCTAATTTGTAACAGTAATTAGCATTGCTGTTCTGTGTGGAAACAGAGCAGTAATGCTAATTTGTAACAGTAATTAGCATTGCTGTTATGTGTGGAAACAGAGCAGTAATGCTAATTTGTAACAGTAATTAGCATTGCTGTTATGTGTGGAAACAGAACAGTAATGCTAATTTGTAACAGTAATTAGCATTGCTGTTATGTGTGGAAACAGAGCAGTAATGCTAATTTGTAACAGTAATTAGCATTGCTGTTATGTGTGGAAACAGAGCAGTAATGCTAATTTGTAACAGTAATTAGCATTACTGTTACTGCATGTGGAAACAGCAGTAATGCTTATTTGTATAGTAGATTCCAATTGATGGTAGAGTTACGGGCAGAGTTTGGACTTCGTCCATTACTCAAAATAGGGACAGAAATACCCAGATTTCTACCTCGCAATACAAAAGAGATCGGATTGAAAGAAACTGGCCAACTACAAATAAAGTTATATTGTTCGTCCAGTCAATACTGATTGTGCAGTGATGATGATGGTATTTTAGTAGCAATTTCCAAACGTGCCATAACATTTTCCATGCAGATACTTCTCTTTTCATATTTCTCCTTTTCAAAAAACGCCTTTACGACAAGTGCTCGCACATCTGAGCTGTAGCCTTTAGGAGCCACGATGGAGGATAAACAGGGGCGGCTCCAGAATCAGAAAAGCAGGGGTGAAAGGAAGAGTATATATACTGCGAGTTATTGGCAAATAGATTTATTCATGCAGAGCTCTTTATTGAAGTAGGATTATTGTTGTATCAAGTGGACCAGTATATACGAAATTCCTAGCTAAAATACATGTGTGAAGAGTTAATGTGAAGCAGTTCAACGTGTTGTTGATAACACACAAATTTTAACTCTGCTTTTCGCCCCTGCTTTTTCGATTCTGGAGCCGCCACTGTGATTAATAGTAGGTCTCTTCGCTTTCGATACAGTGCACTGATATCACCAAACACTAAGCGGATGATTGCTTTGTAATTGAAATTAATTGAGGCAATTTACAATTCAAAATTGTGTTTGACCAAATACTTTGTATTTTATACTATGTGATGCATTGTGTGTCTACCCCAGAATTGGTTTTAAACATTGCCTACCAACAACATATCATAAATTTTAGAAGGCTTCAGTTACCTGTGTGTTACAATGCAGAACTTTTATCTTCACTATTCATAAAATCAGCTTTCACCTGCTTTCACTGAAACTATTCCTGGATTTAGTTTGCGCTTTCTTTGAACATTCTAGGGTTTACGCTTTGACTATTGATTGTGACTGTGAATGGCCCAACCGCTCAGGGTTGGCTATCATGGCTATAGCGCACATCCTACCACAAATACACAGACTAAATTTTTTATATACTAATCCCCTCAATTCATACCTCTACCTACAAAAAAGTAGAGGCTATTCCACCGTCAACTGAAATCTAGTATAACAGTAATTAGCATTGCTGTTCTGTGTGGAAACAGACATAAAAGCATTTTGAAGCTGCTGTTTAGAGAGTGATGTTTTGCAAATAGGGAATGACTTTGTACAGTCAGTAATATATTGCTAACCTAACCCTATACACCATAAATCCTAGTAACCCTAACCCAAAATACAATAAAAAACTATAACCAATAACCCTATAACCATGGTCCCTAAATACTTACCCTATAGCACTAAAGTTATAATAAACCTAATCTGAATCCCTTAAACTTACACCAAGTCCAGCATACTGTTACCAACTTTACTACAGCAATTTCCAATACAACAGTGCAAAAACTCAACATTGAAGCAATTTGAGTGTGGTGTTTGTTTAGATTTGGAAGAAAATCATTGACAGTGTCTTAATTCCAAACTTTTATGTAAACCCATTTTTTTATGTGATCAACAATGATTTCTTGGATTAGGCCCAATTTAAAAAAAAAGAAAAATAGGAAGCAGCCTTTTTGTTTTTGTTTTAATTGGGAAGAATCAGCAGACATAGAGGCACATTCAGTAATTGATTCAATCCGACAATCGAAAAGAATCATAAAAATCAGATTTTTCAAAATTTTATGAAGGTATAGGTAATCTAACATACCCTGCAAATGATAAGCTTGAAAGTTCCCCAAACAAGAACACTCATGGACACTTTCAGTTATACGCAATTCAACCGGGCTTCATATTTTTAACAGCGCTGCTTGCACTGGTGTTTTTTACCTTCTTAACTTGCCAACTAATTGTGAAGCAGTATACATGTTTTTTTGGCAATTTTCATTCACTTTTCAGCCATTCCTAAGAAAATGTAATATTTTCATGATTTTAGGTGATCACTGAATGTGTCTCTAAGTTGGCAGATTGTGTAAATTGACATTTGGCTATATGTATTCATGCTAAATTAAAAATAGACTATAGTCCAATGTTGTTTGCTTTTGCAATGGACCTCTTTCTGATACATTATTCAAGCAATTTATTAGTACCATCTGGGCCTAGTTTTCTATTATTAACTACACAACTAACAACACAGACACTATTTTCAGAGGTTCAATATTGAACTAATCAAATATGTCCTAATGCAGATTTTGCTAGTGATAATTGACTAAATGTACTAGATGATATATGTTAACGACTACAAAGTATTCTAAAACTGCATGGAGAGCATGATTACATCAAATAGAAGAAAAATTTCTTGGTATATGAAAATGTTGCCTTTTGTTTGTCTTTTTTCAAGAATTGTTGTTTAAAGGCAACAGGAAAAACTAAATAAAGCCAAGTGGCAGTAAGGTGTAACATGTGGGGGAAGGGAGTCAGGTTGCCACCCCAGAGAACTTTGACAAGCTTGAAAATCAGCCCCTTTTTGCCTGCTCACTAGGAAATATTCACCTCCAACCAGGAAAATCTGCCTCAAAACCTCTTCCAATCGGGAAAATCTGCCTCAAAACTGGGAATTTCCCCCCTCTGACAAGTGACCCCCGTTACGCCCCTGCGAAATAGGGGATGAGAAACTGGTGTATTATAATTAGGCCTTATGTTGGCCCATAGTCTGCTGTGTAATAATCATGTGGTTAACAAACAGACAAAAGACAAAAATACAAAAGAAACCTCTAAAACACCTCTCATATCATCTGTACAAAACAATCCAATGAACCAAGGTGTAGATAAGAGTTGAGTTATGGCTTACTTGGGTAATAGTGATTTGATGGGGTTAGTTGGGAGGGAAGGGGATGAACCAGACCAACTTTTCCTCCAAAGCCAAAGGGTATCTTAATAACCTGCATTGAAATACCCAGCCAACATGACCAAAGAACCAAAGAAGACATGTTTTGTGGGCATGCAGTATATTGTTACAAAAGTGGTGTTAAACAACAAACAACACATACGGTGTCTGGTGGTGCAAGATCGGTGACGACAACAAGGGCCGAGTACGGACTTGAGTGGTTTGTTTGTGATCCCGAGCAGGATATTATGGCCTGGATTTGACTTGCAAGTGTTTACTCTGATCTTTGTTATTGTCTGGCTTGGTGTTTAATCAAATCTTGATGCTTGTTCTTGTGGGCAATGAAATCGCTGTAATGTCTTCAAAGGTCATTTTAGGTCCCAAAATGTTCTTCTGAATAATAAGTTCTACCCTGGATTTTAAGATGGTTGATATACAGGGTAAAAGTACTCTGATAGTTGTGCATTTCAGCTCTGGACTCTAGAACTGGTTTAGAAGGAGCTAGAAAGAACTTTATCTCATGGTTCAAAGTCAACAACATTGCACTAGTGGTAATGTTCCATACCGCTACAGTTATTGCTACTACTACTGCTACTATTACTATACTACTAATACTGCTGCAGCTGCTACTGCTGTTGCTGCTATTACTACTACTACTACTGCTGCAACTGCTACTACTATTACCAGGGGCGGATCCAGGATTTGAAAAACGTCAAAAGCCGGGGGGCTGAAAAGCTAAACTTGTCCAAAATGGGCTGATTTTGCAAGATTCTGTACCGGGAGGCGCGTGCCCCCTCCGCCCCCTCCCAAGATCCACGCCTGATTACCAGGGGCGGATCCACGCCCTGAAAAATGCCAAAATTACCGGGGGGCTGGAAGGTAGTTATGGTAAAAAATGTGCTGATTTTACAAGGTTGGCCAAATTACCAGTGGACGCGCGCCCCAAAAAACAACCCCTGGATCCGCCAGTGATTACTGCTACTGCTATACTACTACTGCTGTCATTTGTATAGCACTTTTATTCAGTGGATTCAAGGCACTGTTGCCTGTTATTATTACACTGCCATCAGGAAATCGTCAATCATTTTGCTTCATGTAGACCGGCTGCTGGCCAAGCACACAATCTTATCAGCACTAAGATTATAATATTCCCCATAACAGCTACCCAGATATCACTTGGGTCGATGAAGCAAGTGAGGTAAAGTGCATTGCCCAAGTGCGCAACATGTTGGTAATAGTGGGGCTTGAATCCACAACCCTCATATCATGAAAGCTCATGAAGTAGCTGTTTAATCCAATGGACCACACATGCTCTCATTGACAGAATAAAGTAGGGGTAAGTCGGGTAATGCCGAACACCATTCGATTGAAGCCAATAAGTCCACGGTAAAACAATGTTTGGTCAAGATAACCATATCAATAAAAAGTGCAAGCAAAATTCTATCTATACACATATTTTTCTTAACTCAAACCTGTTTAAAAAGAAGTTATGATCAAAACAAAAAAATGGCGTCGTTCGGGATTACCCGACACCTCACGGCTAATGCCGAACGTGGTTTTTCAATGGCAGCCACTTTGGGCATAAAAATAACAATTTTTGTTTCTCGCAACATAAAGTTTTGATAATAATGTATATTGAAAAGCTCGATGAGAGTTTCAAATTATGTAGATGAGATGGACACACCTATGTTGGTTGCCATGGAAACGGGTCGTTCAGGATTACCCCAAACCAGGCGATGTTTGTAATCTCGTTACTTTCATAAACTTCATCATGGACGTGCCCCCTATTGTACGTGTTTTTAATTGTGAAGGAACCCTAGTCCTATTAAACTATTAAACCCTTTTCTCTCTTTCCTTGTAGATGTGATATGCCATCCAGAAATATATATTCCGAATATTCATTTTCACTAAAAAGTGTTGTTTGTTATTCTCGCGAGAATGTGCGAGATTTCCATATTGGTCAGTTCACATTTGAATTAAGTCCAAAGGAAGCTCACACCATAGGGTGGTAACACGGTCTCCCTCCTGTCGCAATATAGCGAAATCGCTGCGTTCGGGATTACCCCGCGTTCGGAATTACCCGACTCTCCCCTACATGATACAGAGAAGGTGCAAAGGCGATAATGTAATTAATGCTAAAAAAATGAAAACTGAAATGTTTTGAGCCAATTTCTTTTGTTAAAAATCATGATACAAACCAACAAAATATCAAGATCAAAAGCATGCAAGATTGTATATTCTGAGTAATTACAGTACATTTTGAACCCATCAAATGTTCTGCAAATTGTGCAGTCAAAATACTGTCCAAATTTTTATATCCACCAGTGGCCAAAACACCTGTTTTAACTGATAAGAGTGGATTAAACTTGAAAATTAACCTAAAATTTAAGAACATTTTTTTACAAATCGGTCAAATGTAAGTGAAAAGCAGGATTGACAAATGGAACTTGGGAAAAACAGAAAAATCCTTATCAGAAAATTATATTTTTAAAGAGAAATTTCAACCTATTAAATCAGCAGAGTTCAGTTGGTTCAAATTGTCGCTTTTCATAAGCTGCTCTTACTTACCGAGCTCTGACCAATGACACTCGTAATATAGAGCGTCACATAAACTTGCGAGAAAAGGTCATATCTGACGCAGAGTCCCACAATCTGTCTCGTTTCCTGTGCTAATCATGGCTCAGCGGCTCAGCTGGTGTGTTAATTCTTTCTGTACACAGGGGAAGTTGATTTTGGAGCTGCATCTTACAACTACCAAGAAATATTAATCATTCATAATTGGTACAAATTTTGAAGATGATCAAAGTTGCATTAGCCCAACCTGAATAAATAAAATAGCCCAAAATGTTAGTATAACAATATCAACACATACAAGATAACGTAGACCCCGTACACACTATCAAAATCTCTTAATTCAACTAAGCGTTAACAAAGATTAACAATTTGACAAGTATAGTATAGTGTGTACGCTCTTCCCTTATTTCAACGAAGATTAATTTTGCTTAATTCAACGAAGCAAATCAGCTTTTTTCAATTAAGGGAATGGTTATTTCGATTAAGAGATTTACTAGTGTGTACGCACACTTTGTTGAATTAAGAGGTGACGTGTGTTGGTTTATTACCAAGGCCATATTTCCGGTAGGCGCACTTGTTTCAATCTTTGTTAGTTTTCTGCTAGTGTGGACGCAATTGTATCTTAATTAAGTGTAGTGTGTACGCACGCTTTATTAACTAATCAAGATTAACTAATCTTCGTCGAAATAAGCAATTTTCAGTGTGTACGGGGTCTAAGACTCTTACCACCAGTCCAATTATTAACGCAAGGGGCATGGGCAGAATTGTTAGCGTTCTTTTAGTGTCTGCTTTCAATTTTCAACACTTCTTTTTGCATATGTAAGAAATGTCCCCAATTGAAATTACAGGAAAAACTTGAACATATTGGGGGAGGTTACATGTTTTAATTTAAAGAGCACTTAACTTGTGATTTTGCATGCACTTTATCATTTTTTTTCCCTAAAAATGCCCAAATTTTGAATTTTCCAAAATTGGCTGTTATGATTCATGACATTCAATATTCAGAGAATATCCTCTGGGTCTGTCATAGGGGTGGGGAAATGTAAAACGTCACCAATTGAAAATAACTTTCTTAAGGCCCCATGCCACTGGAGAAATAGCGTAAAGTAAGGCAAACTCTTTGAAAATCATGCAAAATTGCCCCAAAATGCAGAATACAGATCTAGCAACTTTGTGAAATCTTGAGCAATTTATGGATATTTTTGCGAATTTGCTAGTTTTACGCTATCTTCTGCATTTTCCCCAGTTACATGGGCCTTCTATAATACCCACTCCAACCAAGGCTGGATAGGATGTAGGTCATCATAAAGCACTACTAGTCTACTACCCGTATCTTTGAATACCCTACCCCGAGGCCTTTTCTAAAATAAAGTGGCACTAATTTGTCCAGATTATAAAAAAGATAAAACAAATTACAATATTTTCGTGGTATTACAGATATCCTTTTGTGAGCCTTATCTTGGAATGGAACAATGTCTGGATAGCTATATCCCTTTCATGTAAATATACACAATCAAAAAAAAGTTGTGAATTGTCTAAAATATCTGATCTGATTTTTTTAGCTGTGTAGATGGCAGGGATGCCACCTTCCTAATACTAAATTTGAATTTGACAGTAAAGTATGTTTTTTTTAAGCCTTTGTAAATTGTGTTCCATGTCCCAAACAATTTGAAATGCCAAGTCCCATGGGACTGCGTGCCACTTGTTCTCAAAATCATAATTGTCATTGTCTTTCTCTATAGAGGTCACACAAGTTGTGGGTCATTGTATGACACTCTGCTGTTCAAAGCTCATCTTTCTGAATATGTACATCATCTCGGTATTCCCAGACACATCTACTTAACTTACTTATCTGTTGAGATTCAGTTGTATCACAAAGCTGTGCCTCCTTTATTATTTTTCGTTATTTTTAAAATTATTTTGTTTTTTCTAGACGTGTGGAGTATTGAACAGCTATCAACGCATTAGGAATTTACCAATTTGTAACATTTAGAAATTGTATATCACTGTTGTACATTCCTAGCACCAAGCAGCTTTATTTTAACATGATGCAAAATTTAAACTTGCACTTGGCAAAATTTGTGCCCCTTTAAAGGTTTTCATTATTATACAGTTCTGTCCCTATAAAGGTCAACACGAGACTTGAGAGTTTGAAAGACTTTACCGATGCAAAACTCTTGGCTAATACAATGTTACAGGGCTTATTGCTACATGGGCTGGGTATACAGTACCCAAATGTATACTTTATTTATTATTTGTCATTTCATTGCCTGTGCCATGCTGATTTTTCGATGCCTTCACATGTAAAAAATCACGATGTATGGTACAAAATTTTTGTGCTTGTCCTTCAAATTTTTTGCGTATAAACCCCTTTTCCCGAATTTTTGACCACCAAGCCAAAGACATGGCGCTTAGAGGTGATTTACACAGAAAAAAAAAAACACACACCGTATCCATATACACAAGTGTTAGGTTGAAAAATAGTAATTTGGGTTTACGCCATATAGCCTAATAATGTTTTTTTCATGATTACTTGTGTATAACCTAATTACTATTTTTCGTGTATACGTGTGTATATAAGGCAAAAAGTGCTATAATTTTTTTTACGTATACCCTCCACTACATCCTTTAAGAGATGTAAAAGTGTATTTTGTGATTTTAGCACCTTCTTTAAAGAGACATGAGGATATTTCCAGAAAGAAGCGCCCCCATTTTTTTTCGAACCCGGGTTTTTGCATATTTGGAATGCTTTCCAATATATTAGATCACATCTGATGTGAATAAGCCGAATACACCGTCTTTATGTAATAAGATGATGATTTAGTACTTTCTGTCGTGCACGACAAAGTCAAAGCACGGTGTTCTATGGGGACAATTACAATAGTAAGTTAAAAACAAAATTTGTGGTTTTCTTTTGTATTTGTTTATCCAATAAACCTTCGAAAAGTTCTTGGTAGGTGGTCTACAAGCGATCCAGTGCAATTTGAGAGAAATTCGTATCAAAAAATCTCCTCCTGTCACTTTAAATTTGTTTCAGCAGATGTTATCAACCCACCTGAAGTCTATCATCTTTCTTATATTATCTTTACATTATATAACTTGGCGTAACCTTCGAGTAACCAATCAAAATATACTTTCTACCCTTTTATCAAGTCTCTGATGAAATCATCATCTTCAGCCATTGTCAGTCCACTGCTGGAAAAAAACCTCAGCATGTTTCTGCCATGTTGTTCGATCTGTTGCTGCTCCCTGCCAGTGCACTGTACCCAAATAATTGTCAATGTCATCCCGCCATCTCACGCGTTGCCTGCTTCTACTCCTCCTTCCATAGGCTTCCAAGATGTTAGTAGCGAAGTCCATCTGTTATCTGTCCTCCTACTGATGTGTCCTGCCCACCTCCACTTATTAAGCTTGATTATTTCCAGAATGTCTTGGACTTGTGTTTGTTCCCTTACCCAAGCATTTATTTTTCTGTCTTTATAGGTAATTCCAAGCATATTTCTTTCCATATTGTGTTGAGCTGCTGCTTTCTTCTTCTCCAATTTATTTGTCAATGCCTGGCTATCTGCTCCATAAGTTATTGTTGGCAAAATGCATTGATTGAATACCTCCCTTTTTAGACTCACTGGTATTTCTCCTCTCATGATATTACTCAGTTTCCCATATTGGCACCAACCCAATCTAATTCTCCTCCTTATCTCCTGTTCTTGAATCTTTTCCTTCAGGCTAATTCTCTGCCCCAAATAGATATTTTTCTACTTCTGATAAAATGCTTAGGCCAAAAATCCTCCTGTCACCATACACTGCATTCTATGTATATAATAGTTGTGGTGTAGGTACATCAAGTGTACCAAAAAGTACTACTGTTGGGAACTTTTATGGAGAAAATGGCTGTGTACAGGTACCAAAATGTGTTCTCAACTTTGGCATTCACTATATTTTGATGATAAGTCTCTGTACTATAAAAGGTATTTTTTGGTAAAATTAACAGGCTCTAGCTACGTTTATTAGACTTGCCTGTCGGTTTGATCCTCAAAAAAATAATCTATATATAGCCGTACACCGATCACCAATCATCTACTCTAATGTAGAGGCCATTGTACTCTCCTCTGTAGCCGTACCAAGCTGATGATATTTTGACGTTCTTGGTATTCCTCGGACACCTGACTAAACTAGGATGGGGTCACAAGGTTTGGGCTCACTTAAATGTGCGCTTGGAGTGCTATAATAATGGTCCTTTCAATCAATTAACTCGCATCAGCCTTTGTTAAACCAACAGAGGAGAGCCTGCCGACGAGATGCTTGAAAGCTCTCGCTGATTCCTCGTCGATTTATAGTCTATTTTTATGATGCACACGAACAACCTTTATGTTATTTCTTGATTGAGTCCCCTTTTGTACATCAGAGATTTGACATTTGAGGGAAATTTGAAGAGGTAACTTGAAAAGTGAAGTCTGAAAAGACATGGGTGGTTTTGTTGGGTGCAGTGGTGTGTGGGTGGGGTTGTGGTGCATGTACACTTACTTTACCTAAAGTAATCTTTATTCATACATGTTGATTTATTGATGCTTTTTTGTGTTTACTTTATGTACAGTGTTGTATGATGACCTATGATAGTGTAAGGTAAAGTTTAAAAGGATTTTAGTGAAGATCTAAAATGAAAAGGATAAAAAAGAACTTTGATCACCACACACCCATTAAAAATAGTCTTTGTGCCCAAATATCTATGTCACTATACTGTGAATAAGTGTATTCCACAATTTTGGGACACAACCAATTGGGACACTTACTCCTAACAATTTTCAATAGGCAAATATTATATATAGAAACTCGGAGAAACTGGCGAGCACAGAACTAAATAAAGACGAAAAATACACGGTCTCGAACCCGGACCTCTCGCTTTCTAGGCGTGAGAAATACCATTTTAAAATATAAAAATTTTCAATAGGCCATACAAAAGCAACGTAGATGAAAAATACTCTGAAAGTTTGTGGAGAGTTTCTTTACTCTAAAGAACCACCTCCTCCCCTATACCCACATACCATTATTGTGGCACATCCACATATAGCATGTTTTAAGAATGGTACATTTTGGTGTGCAATTCCCATTTAATATAGCTATTGCATTGTCAGACATATATATGCAAGCCTTTTTCAGATGCCATGCAAGAGCATAGTCTACTCAAGATTGTTTTTAGCCTAATGGCAGTTAGTTAGTGATGTAACCTATACATAACCAGGTTAGCCTCTTGTTTTACCCAGTGCAAATAATAGTTAAAATGCGTAAAACTTGTAGTGTTTGCCTGTACACTGTATGGCCCTTAGGTTGTCAGCACTTGAAGATGCCATTGAAAGCCTTACTTTAGCAAAGCCTCAGCCTCATCTGTGTGTAGTAGAGAGGCCATTTGAGTGGACTGAGAATTGAGAATAATTGTTACCGGCCGGCCCGGGGAAATTAAAAGAGAAGTGGCTTATTGAGTCACCAAAAAGCAGTCTTTTGACCTGCGTCTGGTCCAAATTGCTGCTCAAGAGGCCCAGATTAGCCTAAAACCAAGCAACATGCCTTAAAATAAGTTTTAAGTTTTTTAAAGATCTTTCTCCATTTTTACCAAAAATGTTAATCTTAACAATAACTGTAACTGTAAAATAAAAGCAGTAGATGCTTAAAATTGTCTCCTAGTGTGCAAGTTAGGTGAGATAAAATTTACTCTAGAAAAAATAAATCAATAAATAAAAAGTCATATCTTTAAATAAATCGCAGCAATAAGCATGACAAGAAACAATATCAAAACAGTATTTTAAGATTAATAATCGTAATAATACCCAGTATTTAGGAATGCCCTAAGAGGAAACCCTGGATCGGTTAATCTCTAGTTTATTGGACAAAAAAGTACGAAACCAAACCGCAAAGCTTGTTTTGAACTTGCCTGCTATTGTAATCATCCTTATAGAAACCCATGCTTTGAATTTCTGTCATGCACGACATAAATCTTCATCTTATTACATATGAAGACGGCGTATTCGGCTTATTCACTACGGGTGTGATATAATACATTGGTAAGCATTCCAAATATGCAAAAAAACTCGGTTCGAAAAAAATTGAGGGCGCTTCTCTCTGGAAATGTCCTCATGTCTCTTTAATGTCTAAACAGACTCACCTCAAGTTCCAAAAGTGTGTGAAATTGCTGAACTCTCACCATCAAAACTCTGAAAAATGTTTAGTATAACATATTTACAAAGTGGAAGTAAACATGTGCTTAGAAAAATTATTGGTCTCAAGAGTTCTATTGTTATCTCAAACTTTTTATGACTGATGCAAATGCCTTTTGTCCTTTTCTTTTTATTACCTATCTCCCTGCAGTGGAATTGATTGTGAATGTCAGCCTTGTATATTTTCTGACAATCCACATCTTCATACAAACTTAAGTCTTAATTAAGTGTCATGATTAGAACAAATTTCTCTCATTTGCAATTTTGAAGTGTAATTAAGCTTTCATCAAACTTAATTAAATGTCATGAGGACAGTGCACCATCATTTGCAATTCTGTAAAGGTAATTAAGTTTAATAATGAATTAATTGGACACTTTGAACACATCAGCCAAATTGCATGTTGTATGGAGTTGATATAGGTAGAGAATGTTTGCTACTGTTATATCATGCGGGCAATGTTAAAGGTGCTTGTTCCGATTTATGTCTATTGTGTTCTCTACTTGATATGAGAGCCTGGCACTTGTACATAAGCCCCATCAAGTACCGTGGGAAACAAGCTTGTGGTTTTGATGGTACCAACAAATCAATATAATGCACATTGTAAAGCCCTAATCAATACTGTGCTAATATTAATGGTTAACCATTAATTCATCTGTTTTTTGTTTATATTTTGGGAATGAAATGGATTTGAAGGCTAAAATTTCAGGACGACAATGAGAAAAATACGGCTTTTCATCTGATATCAAAATCGATACTACTTCCGGGTAAATCAGGGGGTCCCAAAGACGATCGGAACATGCACCTTTAAAGGGGACATTTCATAATTGGATTTTCAAAGTACTTTTCTTTGGCAGTTCTGGTGTTGCCTCCAGGGAAAATAATTGTACCAGTCCGTACACTGGTGGTGTCTGCAAGTGATTTTTGTGGGCTGCTGCCAGTGTGTGTGTGTGTGTGTATGTGTATGTGTCACTAAAATCTTTTTTTTTAATTGACCTCAATTGAAAAGTTGAAGTTCAATTGGAACCAAACTTGTGTCAAAGGTGAAACATGGGATTCCTCATATGTTGATGAGATCAAATGTCATGTGCCAAGGTCAAATGTCATGTGAGGTCAAGTTGAAAGATAGGCTAAAATGTAATATTGACCTCCATCGAAAAGTTGAAGTTCAAACTTGAGTCAGAGGTGCAACATGGGATCCCACATTTGTTAATGAGGTCAAAGGTCATGTGCCAAGGTCAAAGGTCATGTGAGATCAAAAATAGTAAAATAGGCTGGGCAGCCCACAGCTGATATTCTTTGAATATAGCATGCGCAACAGCCGAGAACTGCAAAATTCCAGTTTAAAAATGTAACCAAGCCTGGTTAAAATTAAACCCCTTAAATACTGATGTATTTTACAGTTTATAGTTGGTAGCAACTATTACATTTGTAATTTCTTGACATTCCTTGATTGAATGGCTGTAGTTGCGCCTTTAAAAAATCACTTCTTTTTCAGAGATTCTTGTGAGGTGGATGGGTTTTACACATGTATTACCCCAAAATAGCCTTTCTCTTCCAAACTATTGTACACTTTATTGACGTGATGCAAGAAAGTAGCAACTCTACAGCTGCCATGTTTTATTTTGCTTATTATTGGCGCTTCCTTAATAGGGGTTGGGACTGCAAAGCATGTCAATTTCATGATTTTTTTTTTTTTATGGGTATTTTTTTTATTTTTTTTATTTTTTTTATTTTTTGACAGATTAATAATATTAATAATAACACTCGTGTTTATAGTGCCTATGCAGATGCCTCTGGGCACTTCACATAGAAAAAAAGAGCAAATTATACCATATTAAAAAACAATCAAAAACACTACTGAAATTATAATGTGAAAGAACTATGATATACAGAAGTTTTACAAATTTCAGAATGACTAAGGAGAACCTGTATCAGAATAACTAACCTAATTACGCTTTTAAAAACAATTAGTGAACACATATGATGGTTTTCATGAGAAAACGGAATTATACTAACCATAACACGAATTAAAAGCAATTTTTGGTCTGACCACTGCGCCTCTTTGAATTCGCGCTATTGTAATATTGGGATAAATTTATTTTTTAATGCCGATACGGATTGCACAGAGCGTCAATGCATCTTCACACTTACTTTCATAATGTTGTATGTCTATGCAAGTATGACTAACGTGCCGTCGTATCATAACACGTTATACAACTAGCGCTATTTTATTAAATAGCACATGGTCAGACTAAACGGTTTTAATTCATTGTTATGGTTTATAATTCCGTTTTTTCTATTAACCACTCGATATGTGTCAATAATTATTTTATATTGTATAGTATTTATATTATTTCGTTGTCACTTGGTTCTCCTTTAAGAGAATAATTCAATATTATATATTGATGACCAGAGATAGAAAAAAAAGACAACCTTTGCCTCCCATAATTAAGTTCATATGTGGGATACACCTGAAGCACATCCGCTGTGAGGATCTGTGTATATATATGGCATTTTGATTGTGCCTATACTGCTGAAACTCATAATCAGTACTTAAGATAAGTGGTTCCCCAAAAGTAAGACACAAGACATTTGATGATCATGCTAAAAATTCCTAAGTCTCTAATGCTTTGTGGTTGAAAGTCAGCATTTTTGTGTGGACTAGGAGTTTGTTGTGTATAATATCACATGACCCTATTGCGGTGAAATTTCCACAAGACTAGGTGCATTGTGGGAATTGACTCATACAACCCTCTGACCTTAACCGTTACTCTAGTCATATAAATATGTCCCCTGTGCCAATTGTATAAATTTTCAACCTTAACAACTCTTACTGGATGCAGTGGCGTAACCAGCTTTTTTTCGGGGTGGGGGGGCAAAAATTTTCAGGGGGGGCACCCCAAGCCTAGTCTTAAAATTGAAATTGTTAGTACAGTATAGGCCCATTTTGTTTTCACTGTAAATTGACGCATGTTCAGAAAATCCAACATTGGGGGGGTGGCTGGAGGAAACACAATCCAACTGAAAAAACAGCCATTTTACATGGGAGCCATTACATTTACAACTTTTCTATAACTCGTGACGATTCATGTTTGTTTAGCCATTGGGCTCATCTTCCAATTCATCAGAAATAGAAGGTTTTGATAGTCGAATGACCCTAAGGATATATTAAATCTTAGGGCTGCCACCTTGCCTCTGATATCAAAGCTATTTATAAAGACAGCCAAGACCAAATTGGTTCGTGACCACTAGATTCACTGCTTAATTAAATAGCCCAACCGTTATGTAACACAACAACCAAGTTTCGATTTCGAAGAGTTGATAACGAAGTTTCTTTGATATCATGCCTCAAGGTATTCAAGTATAAGAATAGAATGGAATTATGGGGTCCACCGCTTGTTTCGCTGCAAATTAAAACCTCCAAACACTGGATATTACCTGATGCTATTTTGGAGTTTTGTAGGGTTTGGGATTAACCAAAAATGTGCTCTCAACACTTAAAGGCTGACTCAGATTTTCCCAAGGAGGGCGCCCTCAATTTTCAAACAAATTTGTTTTTGGGATATTGTAAGCTTGTCCATATTATAAACCCTGTGGAAATAGCTAAGCTCAACTCGAAGTCGCATATAGAAAATCGGCACTTTTTTTAATAAATTTCCAGATCCGTAAAATTTTAGTTTACACCGTACCTATGGAACTGTAATACAACACACTCTCTTAAATGAAAGATTGAGGTGAGGGAAAAGTCCAAATTAAGATTGGAAATCATCTTAAGATCGAAAATTCAACCAATGTCCATTGAATTTTCAACAAATTTTGACTTTCCCTCAACTCATCTTTTAGATGGATTTTTCAATCTTTGGTTTTAAGAGAGCATGGAAACGAAAATTTCGATGCATCGTCAAACTTTGAACTTGGAAGCATTTTATAGGTACCACATATCTCAGTTGCTAGTTGACTATTTATCAAAAATACATAACAACAAAAAAAATTAATATTTCAAAAATCTCTGAGTCATGCCTTCAAAGGTGTATTTCGGGATTCCAGCACCTTCTGTTTTGCATTTTTTCACTGATATCCTTTAGAAACGCTTATTCACAACTTTTTTTGAGTTTGATCCCGACTTTGCGTTTTTGTGTTTTTTTGAGCAAATGCTCCTTTTCAATAGGCCCCCTGTGCTATATTTTCTGTCCGTTTACGGACAAAAATACAAAATTGCAAACTTCTTACATATACAACCGAATTTGCATTAGATATTATTTTTTTTGGGCACACATGGATTCTAATAAAATAATGTTAAAAAACTAAAGTTCAAGAATGATAAGACAATCTACACACACTTGATCACAACCTCAAACCCTTTAATGCATAGATCTTTTGGTACACCTGTTGGTGCAGGGGGGTCCAGTGGGACCCCCTCTGAAAACCACTATGCCAATTTGGAATTGTGTACAAAACTCATGATGGGGTATATCAACATGACCGACATGACGTAAAAAAAATGAACATCTGTTGTACCGATTTAAAAAATGGCGATCTAAAACTAATTTTTGACCATGCAGCAATTTTCCCCATGCCAAAAATTAAAAATCATTTTAATTTTTTAGTTTTTTTTAATAATAATAATTTATGACAACAATACAATTACATACTTGCTAATAAAAGCACAAAGTATAATCCAGTACAATTAGGGACAAAACAATTTTGAATAGTGCCACAACTATGGCTTCTTTAGTGCTACTTTTAGTATAGATTGCCATGACTGATTCAATTTGTCCACCAAATATGCACATGATATTTAGGCATTTACATAATCGGACTTTTTCAAAGCAAATTTTACTTTAAATCGCTTTTATGTGAGTAAAAAAAAATGATTTCCTCAGCTAATGCTTGTAAATATAAACCAAAGTCTGAAGCAGGCCTAAAACCACAATTCCCAAACAGGCCTGTGAACTTCATTGCTCATTTCTGCTGATTTTCAACATTTTTTTAATGCTTTCAAAAAGTCAAATTTAGACCTTTTTTATTTGCAGCCTTTTGTGACTTTGTATCCAGTTTTACATTTACACTATATTTTCACAAGCTTTTTTTCCACTACTTTTTTCCAAGCCCCACCAAGGTCTGCTCAAGTTTGCTCACGTCAATTTGGTTGATTGTGGTTGGATATATAACATGAATATTTTTAAACATACTTGAAACAAAATTTGTTTTTATTTTTCTTTACAGTTGCTGACTCACCAAACAAATTGCCGCAGCACACCAGAGATATTCGTCCAATGTACAGTCTATTGTGGAAAACTTCAAAGAACGCACCATTGTTGCCAAATGGGTAAGCATTCAAGAACTTATATCTTTTGAGTCTGTTAGAATATTCCTCACCCCTCTGCAAGCCTTATCAACCTTTTAAGAATAAGCACACAAAAAAAACAACAAAGATGGAAAATTTTAGGTTGGCTTAAAGGTGCAAACAATAGAATATCATTCCAATATTTTTTGTGATATGTATTGATTTCCTAGGATTACACACACAATAGATTCTCTACCTTCTATTTGGTTACAGACACACTTACAAAATGAACAACAAAATGCATTTGCATATGCTTATATTTCATAGAAACATAATTATAATAATAATAATATGTATATTTATATAGTGCCTTTTACACAATAGACAAAGCGCTAATTTCTTTCCTATTTGCTCCTATGGGAAATGGAAATTCACAATTTTCGTACCAAAAAAAAGTTCTCAGCTACTCCGCCTCCTTTTTTATAAAAGCATTACAGCAGTGCAAAAGCGAATTTTTCACATTTTTAGGTACACCAATTAATTCGTAATCTCTCGCGCAATCACCTTTTAACATGAACTTTGAAAAATTGAAAAACCTGTAGAAGAGAAAAACTACACCCGGTCCCCGAACCACGAGTGTCATCTGCCATCGTGTTTGTGAACGGGGCCAAGGTCACATAAGGTGGCACACAAGGTCACACTAGGGGTCACCACGTGTCACCACACCTCCGCCCCCTCCTCTCTAATACCAGTTTACAGGTATGCTCGTGGTAGCCCTTGACGAAAACTCAGACAACGGCTGTGCGGATACAGTGCTTTATGTGGGTGTCATCTTGGACCGTACCCATGCATTGACGTAAGAAAGAAAAGACGTGACCATTGTCATGGGCAAATATACCAGCGTGGGTGGTATTCACCGGGCAAAGAAGAGGTTCATCTCGCCTCCTCTCCTATATGGAAACATAGTGCGTGCTCAATAAATAACATTGTATGCTCGCATTTCTTGAGGGTGTGTGGTATTTATCTGGAATAGCTTCATTTGTTACACCTCAAGGACACATCTCTGTGCAAACCACCAGTCTCCTTTCTGTAGGCAGGAATATTATATTTCCAATCAGTACAGTTAAATCAAAATCAGAAGTGACATTGTATACTCTTTACCAGAAAGCAATATTGAATGCCTTGACCAAACATGTAAATAAAACCTTAAAAACACACTCACAATATCCAAATAATATAACTAGCTGCAATGTCAGAACCATAATTTGTGTAGTGGTCCCCGTGTATTTTGGTAACCATAAATCTAAATGAGCCGGAATGTTACCGGATAGAAAGAATTGCTTCGTCAGTCAGCGTGCATTTCTCTCAGAAGAAATTCCAGCTCGTTTTGAGTCTGTATATCCGTAAACAATTGTATCTGGGTTTGTATTGAAAGGAAAAACAAGATAGGATATTTGCGTTGTGTGTAGGTGGATGTGGTCTACTTTTTTCAATAAAAAATATGTAAGGCTATTTTGCACAATAACTAAACATCTCTTGTCATTTTCTAAACACTGAACAGCATTTCTGAAGTAGGGTTATGTACAGTTTTTCTACTTTAGTGGTATTTTGACACTACGACTCATCGTCATCACCTGGCATGCTTTTTGTCACAGATTTTGAAAGCAAGCCACACTGCCATGTGAGTTGCATTGGATTTACATCCATACAATTTGTGGATGTAGAGAACGTGGAATAAGACTTTCCATGTCACTGGCTCACGCTTTGGGTACGAGCACTGATCCACATTTGATCACAATGCAAATCCTATGCAAATCAAATACTTCAGAACAGTTGCCCTGACCAATGCTTGAACCATTAACCATAAAAGTGTGCACTGCATCAGAGAATAGGCTATTTGTCACACATGACATCACAGTCTTAACACTTAAGTGCGTCTTCTGCACTCCCATTGGTGCATGGGGTGGGGGGTCCAAGTGGACCCCCCTGAAAACCACTTTGCCATTGGAATTTCTTATCAAAACTCTATTCATTGATTGGGCACATCAACACGACCACATAACAGGGAAAAAATGAAAATCGGTTGTACAGATTCAAAATGGCGGCCCAAAAAACGATTTTTGAAACGTGCACCCAATTCTCCCACCTAAAATGAAAAACCACTTTCCCAAAGGACTTTTTCCATAATAGTAGGACATCAATACAATTGCATTGCTGAAATAAAAATTCAAAACATTTATTCCAGTGCGATTTTATGGGCAAAACAAATTTTGAGAAGCACCCCCAAAATGCGTTTTTTATGCTAATGAGTATAAAACGGCTTGACCAATTTGAATTTTTTGCGCAACTAATATTTAGGCAATAACATAAAATCTTGGGCAAAAATAATTTAGCGTTAAAACATGGCGCGCAAAAAATGAAATCCTGGGTCCACATGGACCCCCCCATGCACTAAGTGTTAAAGGGGGATGGCCCCATTTTAAGGATATGAATTTTTCATCTTGATAGATTGGCCTTACCCCAAAAAACCCCATCTGTAAATTTTTGCGCCGATATTTCAATCAGTTTTGCTGTGAGAGCTAAACGTGATTTGTAAGCCCCATAGAGTACTGTGTAAAAATAATTGGGTCCATCCTCCAAAATGGGGCACATTTTTTTTTTTAAATGTCTGTAACAGGTATAGAAATCTTAAATTTCACAGGGGAAATGAAAAAATAGTAGCTTTCTTCTGATACCAAAAATGTTGACCACTTCCGTAAAATCTGGGGCTTCTGGGACGAGGCATTCCGATCGGGCCATGCCTTTAGCCGCCTTCGCCACTGGCAATGCTTTGGCACAGTGGTGTTGCCTTGAATTTGTATACCCGAAGTAGTGCTAGTTTGGAACAATGCATAGAACTATATAACAGGAAGAAGTGAATCGCGTGTATTATGGAATAACACAAGTCCGTAACCGATTTCTCCCACACTCAGTGCGCCGTGGTGTTGTTGCGCAAGCACTCTTGCGTTGTTACTGTTTGTTGTGCCGACAATGCAGAGAAAAGCTGTGCTTTACGTGTTTATGTTAATCCAGTGTTTGCATTTCCCCAGTGTTCCATTGTCTGATCGGCCGATTTTTCTGCAATAATTATGCGAAAACCAATCGATTGAAAAAAATGCTCTAAAAAGATTCCTGCATCCCTAATGCACAAAAAGTCTCCGAATGACCCCTGTTAATTTTGCTTAGGAAAAGAAAAAAAAAAAGGAAAAGGGTGACTTTTATTCCGCAAGTGAAGCATGTGGCATCGCATCTCATATACATAAGGACTTTCCAAATACGATGATAAGTAAACCACTGGCTGGTGCCCAAAACTATGACAATGAAGTGTGTATGCTCATTATAATACTTTTGGGCACCTTGATTATGGATTACACCTTTGTGCAGGGTTCCCGCTTAGTAGGATTTTGGTGTCAAATGACAGGCAGAATTTTCACTGGACACGATAAATTCAGATTGAGTAACAAAATGAGGTCCACTTGGACCACATAATTATAAGCCTCTAGTACTGAAAGGCCAGTTTTTTGAAATATATTTTCCAAACCTCAAATGCAAAATTTATGGACCATTGTTTCTGCTAAATGCAGCATTCTTATTGTGGGAAAACCAAATTCACAATATTGCAATGGCTATTTATACTATTTGTATTGTCTGACAGAAAACCAACTTCTTGTTAACATTGAAATAAGGAAACATGATACCTCAAAAGTTTGACCAGATAGCACAATAGAAGTCAGGAAATCTTATGCACCATGTATTTGGAAACTGATATGTCCTGATTAGTAGTACTACATAAAAACATTTGGAAGGCTGGTCTCGGGACCACAAAATATTCCACTGGACCAGATAATTCTGAACATTTGTAAATTATGGGGTCCAGTGGACCCTAAGGTTAAAAACCTAAGTGGGAACCCTGCTTTTGTGGATGATCTGCTTGTCTACCTTTTTTATGTCGTTGGTAATTTGTGGATGATCTGCTTGTCTACCTTTTTAGTCGTGGTACAATGGCATCAGTCTTACTGCAAGCTTTCACTTTGCATGCTTTGGCAAAAGACTTTTTGACAAGCCACTGTCAATGTGTTGCCCAAGGATGTTATATGGAATAACTGCCCTTTCTGTGCAGTGTAAACAATGTGGGCACGGACATGTTGCTTTGTGCGAATTTACCAATTACAATATTTATATTGTGTGGTACATTGGGGTGTTTTGTTGTAGAATAAGTCGGATGATTGGTGTGCTTTTAGGAGCAATGATTATGTGAGCATGCTAATAAGTGACTTGGAACTGAGCTGCTAAGTATCATGGGTAAGGTGCATTTTTTCACCGTGTCCAAGAATATCACCTAGGAACCGAAACTTTAGCGCACAGACACTCTTGCAATTGTCTACCCACACCAAATGCACTTTCTAGCTATAGTTGAAAGCAACGGTCATACGCAACGGTCATACGCAACGTTGGCAGGCGTGCTCTGCTAACGGCGTAGCCAAAAGCGGTTATGACGCGAGCGCTTCAACCTAGACTCACAGCAATATTGAGCGTCATACTTACCTGGGTTCAATTGTTGAATTGACCCCGGGTTCACCAAATGAAATGCTTCCATTTTCACAGCTGTTTAAGAATCCTATATTGATCTGAGTAGGTTCCACAGGTTATTCCACTCACTATGTGACCCTTTTCCCTTGCACAATATTTTACAGACTATGCGCTCCTCGTGTTTCTCATACATGGAATACTTCTGATAAGATCTGGTGATTGATAATAGCTCAAAACTGAAATTAGTCACACCAGTGATCCTATACACTTCTTTGATGTCCGTGTGGACCACCTTTGACTTGCATCTTGCTGCTCAAGAATGCCATGCATTCCATAAGATGGCTTAACCTGGATAAGAAAGCGGTCAGCAATGTACAAGAGAATGCTTTCAAGGTGATCTAGTTTTCACGGGCAGTTCTTAAATTGCAAACCAATTGTCTGGTGACATCTTCACAATGAGCCAACTCTCCAGTGACATCTGCATAGAGAGCCATGTCATTGACCACAACAGTAATATTCTAATTTTAAAAAAATAGGGGCATTAATTTTTAAATGAAAAAGAGAAAAGGAAAGAAACACATTGGAAATAGGCTGGATCCTAAACATAAATGGTTTATCTCATGATACATCTAAAAAGTTTGTGCAAATTCCACTTTTAAAAATACTGCAACCGTGCGGGGCAGGGTTGGGGGGGGGGATTGTACCCCCAGATGAGTCTGACTGGGAAATTCAACTCAAGCCTCTGGGGAAACTGTGAAAGTGGGAAGAGGTAAGGCAGAATGGGAGGAAAGGGAAAAGAGGATTGAGAGAGGAGTGAGAGGGAAAGGGAAATGAAGAGGGAAAGAGGAGGGAAGATGGAAAGAGGGAGGGAAGTTGAATATGTATGTGTGTGTGTGATGCTCACTCAACCCCCTTCAGATTTTAAAGCCACTACTTTAAATCACTGCCCGTTTGCTCATGGTCAATCTCAGTTTTACTGCCCGGCAAAAATTTCTTTCCCTAAAATTCCTAGATTGTTCATAAAGTAAGTACCATTAGGAGCAGAATATGAAGATTTGTCCATTTTTTGAAATTTTATATTTACTGCACACAAACAAAGAGGTTAGTGTTGGAGCATGCAGATGTCTTGTTTGAGTGCCAGAAGGTCAGAAGTGCAATAGCTGTCATTTATAGGATAACTGACAATTCTTCCATGGAGTGACCTGAAGATCCATTTAAGAGCCACTGACCAAAGACTCGGCATAATAGTATGTTTGATGGAAAATTTCTGACAAATGGCAGCTATTTCACCTACCACCTTCATGCACTCACATGATGATCTATGTCAGGGGATGCTGGAGAACATGGTGTGAACTTCAAAAAAAAAAAAAAAAAAAGAGGAACACAAATTTTTTAATCAAACAAGATGGGAGTATGTAAATTTCTATTCAATATTTTGTAATGTGAGTGCTACCCGTCACACTTACATTATTTGTCATTTGAGGAGAAAATGTGCTTTGTGTCCAAATTTATTTCCTAAAGTCTTTTTTCATAATATATTTGTATTTGAGGCTAGCACAATAGCTTGAATTTATTGTTGTATTTACAAAATCAAGCAAAATATTCAGTTTTACCCGAAAGTCAGTTACGACTTTATTGCAATCGCTGATAGCCAGTGGCGGCACCAGACCTCTTTTCTGGGGGGCAAACGGGGGGCAAAGTGAAATCTTGGGGGGAAATTTTGTTTTTTGAAAATTTTGGGGGGGCAAAGTGAAATTTTGGGGGGGCCCCAAATCGCTGATTTTTGGCCCCAAATCACTTAATTTTGCCCGAAATCTTCATTTTTCTTTTCGACCAGGGGGGGCAACTGGGGGGCAAGAAAAAAAATTTGGGGGGGAATTGCCCCCCCCATGCCCCCCCCCCCTGGCGCCCGCCACTGATGATAGCTGAATTGCCCATTATAGCCCTCCCATAGTTTGAATATAGATCAGTTCCTGAGATTACTTTCTGGGAAGAGACAGTTATTGTTAAAGTTAGAAGTGCAGTGCAATTCTGAAATGATGGAAAATATTGATATCCTGAATAATCTGAGGTTTAATGGAGCCAATACCTCAATTCCAGTGACACAGTACAATAGCTTTCATTATCCAGTGTATAACCAGAAATACAGCTTTGATATCATATTTTCTCTATTGGCTCTTTAACTCTTTTTGTTTTGTTTTAAAACGGCACTGGCACTGGCACTGGCACATTTTCACAAAATATGAAGTTTTTAATTTGCTCTCAAGTGATAGTCTAGGCCATTGGAAGAACACAGATATATTTTACACATAAAAATAACATACCCAAAATCAGGTAGGACATTAAAGAGACACTGGCACATTTGAAAAATAGTGCGCCCTCAAGATTTTTCAAAATCGATATTTTTGCATGGTTGTAAGGCTTTTATATACAAAAGTCCTCACCCGAATGATTAAGACCAAATCAGCTTCCTTATGGGTAAACAGAACGACGTTAAATTCACCAGACGACGAAAATGGGACGTTTAACCACAAGAACATGAGCCGTATGCATGTTTCCCCGCTATGCACACGGTTTGATCGTCCTTTAACCTTTGTGGTTGTAATACCAGTGAGTACGGGTCAAAAATATTCATTATAAGATACACATTTGTTGTTAAAGTTATAGAAAAATTAAAAGTTGGCTACAAAATTACCTGGATATCTTACCTCATATCAAGTCCCTATCGGGTTTGGGGTATGTTATTTTTATGTGTAAAATATATCTTCTGGTTTTCCAATGGCCTAGCTATCATTTTAGAGCAAATTGAAAAGAAGAGAAATATCATATTTTGTGAAAATGTGCCCAGTGCCGCTTAATAGAGGCTTTAAGACATCCAGGTAATTTGTAGGCTTAACTTTACATACCTTAATTTATATTAACAAAGTGTGTATAATTACATGAATACCATGGACCCATACTCATTGATATTCAAACCAAAAAGGTCACAGACCTATCAAGCGGGGGGATGCCATAGAAAATCTTACTCTGGTGTTGCTTTTAGTTTGGTGTTAAATGCTGTTTCCATTGTCGCCAAATAAAATCACTCTGGAGTGATTTCATGTATAAAATATTCTGTTTACCAATAATGGCGCTGATTGGGCTATTCATTTCAGGTGAGGTTCAAATGGATATTAAAGCTTTACAACCATGCAAAAATAATTATTTTGAAAATCTTGAGGGTGCAATCATTTTTCAAATGGGCCAGTGACTCTTAAATGTGGTTGTTTTATCAGTGTGTAATATTTTATTATTCAATTTTATAATCCGCTGCCACCATGTAGAACTAATGATAATGATACCCAGCATGCACAAGACCAGTTCTGTTAATGCAAAAGTGTGTATTCGGTTGGGTGGGGGGGGGGATTGTACCCCAGTTATCTGACTGGGGAATTCACTCAAGCTCTGGGGAAACGTGAAAGTTGGAAGAGGTAAGGCGAATGGGGGAAGGGAAAAGAGGATTGAGAGATGATGAGAGGGAAAGGGAATGAAGAGGAAAGAGGAGGGAAATGGAAAGAGGGATGGAAGTTGAATGTGTTTGGTCTGTATGGGCCCTCAAGCTCAACCCCCTCAGATTTTTCAAAGCCACTACTTTAAATCACTGCCCGTTGCCATGGTCAATCTCAGTGTTTAACTGCCGGCAAAAAATTTCTTTCCAAAATTCTAGATGGTCATAGTAACTAGTACCATTAGGAGCAGAAATATGAAGATTGTGGTCATTTTTTTAAATTGTTTGATTTTTTACCAAAAAACCTTTTTATATTTACTGCACAAACAAGAAGGTTAGTGTTGAGTCATCAGATGTCTTGTTAGAGTGCTCCAGAATGCAATAGTGTGCAATAGCTGTCATTTATTGAGGATAACTGACAATTTCGTTCCCTGAGTGACCTGAAGATCCATTTTAAGATCCACTGACCAAAGACTCGGCTTAATAGATGTTTGAATGGAAAAAAAAAAAAAAAAAAAATTTTCTGACAAAGGGCCGCTATTTCACCTACCACCTTCAGCACTCACATGATGATCTATGTCAGGGGATGCTGAGAACATGGTGTGAACTTCAAAAAAAAAAAAGAGAAAAAAGAAAAAAGAGGAACACCATTTTTTTAATCAAACACGATGTGATTATGTTACATTGCTATCAATATTTTTGTCATGTGATTCCCCCTACCCTCACATCGTATATTTGTCATTTTGCAGAAAATGCTGTTTGTGTCAAATTTAGTTCCTAAGTTCTTTTTTGTGGGCCGCCAGCTATAGCTGGCAGGCCCACTTAGCAATCCGTTGTGCGTTGTATTGTGGATGTGTGTGTGGATGTGTGTGTCACAAATTGTTAATTTTTTTTTTTAAATTGACCTCAATTGAAAAGTTAACTCTGGCACCAAAACTTCTGACCCCCCCCCCCCACCCCCCCCCCCATAAAACCCCCCCCCCCCCCCCCCCCCCCCCCCCCCCCCCCCCCCCCCCCCCCCCCCCCCCCCCCCCCTCTAGTGCACAATGGGATCCGTCATATGTTTATGAGTTCAAAGGTCATGTTGAAAGGTCCCAGGTCATGTGCTGTCAAGTTGTAAAAAATTGGGGCTACAATGTAAAATTCCTCTAAATTAAAACTTGAATTAATTGGACCAAACTTTTGTCATAGGTGCACCATGTTATCCCTCATATGTTTGTTGATGTCAAAGGTCACTTGCCAGGGTCAATGGTCATGGGGCGGCCCACAGCTTATATTCTTTGAATATAGCGAGCGCGAAAAAGCCGGACCGCGAAATTCTAGTTCAATAATAATTTGTATTTGAGGCTAGCACAATAGCTTGAATTTATTTGGTTTTGTATTTAACAAATCAAGCAAATCTTCAGTTTTACCCAATGTCGTGTACGACTTAATTGCACTCCCTCACGACACCTTGAATTGCCCAGTATCCGCCCTCCCCATTTTGAATATAGATCCATTCCTGAGATTACTTTGCTGGGAAGAGACGGTTATTGTTAAAGTTAGAAGGCAGTGCAATTCTGAATGAGGAAAATATTGATATCCTGAATCATCTTGAGGGTTTAATGGAGCCAATACCATCCATTCCAGTGGACCAGTAACCATAGCTTTCATTATCCAGTGTATAACCAGAAATACAGCTTTTATATCATATTTTCTCTATTGGCTCTTTAACTCTTTTTGTTTTGTTTTAAAACGCACGGCCTGGCACTGGCACATTTTCACAAAAGTCGAAGTTTTTAATTTTGTCTCTCAGTTGATATCTAGGCCATTGGAAGCATCACAGATATATTTTACACATAAAAATAACATACCCAAAACAGGTAGGAAATTAAATAAACACTTGCACATTTGAAACATAGTCTCCCTCAAGATTTTTCAAAATCGCTATTTTTTGCATGGTTGGTAAGGCTTTTTATATACAAAAGCCCCTCCCCCGAATGATTAAGACCAATCAGCTTCCTTATGGGTAAACAGAACGAATTTATAATTTTATGTCGCCGGCGACGTAAATTCACCAGACGACGGGGAAAATGGCGTTTTAACACAATAACACGCACGCTGTATGCATGTTTCCCACGCTATGCACACGGTTTGATCGGTCTATAACTTTGTGGTTTTAATATCAGTGAGTACGGGTCCAAAAATATTCATGAATATACACATTTGTGTTAAGGTATGGACAACTTAAAATTTGGCCTACAACTTACCTGGATATCTTAATCCTCATATCAATGTCCCTATCTGTTTTGGGTATGTTATATGTGTAAATATATCTCTGTTCTTCCAATGCCTAGACTATCATTTGAGAGCAAATTGAAGAAATACATATTTGGTGAAAATGTGCCGGTGTGCTGCTTTAATAGCGGCTAAGACATCCAGGTAATTGGTTGGCTAACTTATACATTTACCTTAATTTTATATCAACAAATGTGTCTAATTACTGAATAACACAGACTCTTACTCATTTATAGGAAACCAAAAGGTCACAGACCTATCAAGCAGGGTGATGCCCAATAGAAATCTACTCTGGTGTGCTTTTTTTTTGTGTTAAATGCTGTTTCCATTGTCTGCCAAATAAACATCACTCTGGATTGATTTTTTTTATAAAATTATTCTTTTTGACCCTAAGGGCGGCGATTTGGGCTTATTCATTTCAGGTGAGGTCAAATGTTATGAAAGCTTACACCAGGCCAAAATATCTATTTTGAAAAATCTTGAGGGTGTACTATTTTTCAAATGTTCCATTGACTCTAATGTTTGGTTGTTTTAAATCAGTTGAATATTTTTTATTCAATTTTGATAATCGCTGCCACCATGTAGAACGAATATTATGATACCCCGCATGCCCAAGACCAGTTCATGTTAATGCAATCTTGTATTCTTGCGGTCGCACATCCGGGTATTTGCTCCGGTTATTGCACTTACTCCCTAAATCTGGACTGAAACTTTGCTTTGGAGTATAATGGAGAAATTATACTTTTCGAAAAGTCTTTCAGCTTTGACATGAATGGATTAAAATTGTCTTGAAGGTGATTGAAGACTATCAAAATGCACAACATATAAGAAGTTGGAATTGATTTGTAAAAGGATTAGGCTTCCTCTTCAGGATATAATTTATCTTTCCTATTCAACAAGTATACTCTCTCACTCCCGTATCAGAGGTAGGGTGAGAATAGCCTATTTATGACACGACAGCGACCGTGAGAAGAGTTAATTTGAACTGTGTCCCCTTAGTGGATTGGCATCATGTAACTCCTTCTTATCTGGAGATAAGAGTGGTGCCCTTTAAGAACATATTTTTTTCAACAAGCAGCTAACAACTATGGTACTGCCATCTCATCTTGAAAAGGAACCCCTAAAAGCCAAGACGACTCAATTTGTGTTCAAATTGGTTAACTATGCCCTAACCGACACAGTTAAGTAAGCACGAAGTGGTATACATACCTGTTTAATACCAACCCTTAGATCAGCCCAGACAATTAAGGCAATGGAGATTTTGAGGCACCCAATATTGTGTCCCCCCTAACAGTGATTTCATATAGTTAGACACTCAATAGATTTCTTATCTGGGATTTGCTACGAACTTCTTAAAAGAGAGAAAAAAGGTGATGTTAATTTGCCTCTCTTCAATGTAAAACCATAGCTGAATTTGTCATTTGCTCCATCACAAATTAGAATTACACATTTTGTACCACAGAAACATTTTCTCAGCTTAATCCTTTCAGATTGGGGATATTTCTGTTGGAAAGCTATACATCAGGTAAAAAATCTACTTCGATTTTTTAGGGACCCGATATGTGAAATCTCTCGTTGCACCTTTAATTTTACCAGGGGGTATTCTTCAGGGGCCTCTTCTGACATCCTACCACCGTATTTGTCCAATACCGATACCGTCTTAACACGTTTTTTTACAACGGGTAAATCCAATTACCTCGGAGCGTCGTGTCACAGTTAAATTTAGACGTGAAAGACAGCGGATGCATGTAAGGGATGTTAATTTGGTTGATGGAATAGGGATGGATTGTAAAACTCGGCTGCGTGTGCGTGTGTGTGTGGATTGTAATCGGGTGGTTACTGGAAATTGTCCTTGAAGAACTGGGAATATGTATTGATGACTGACATTACATCATTAAGCAATGTAAGATTACGGTTGTAGACAATACATGTGTCAATAGGGTATATTTGCTGTGTGTGTAATTCATTTTGTCAGTTGACCTTTGCAATCTCATTGTATTTCTATATATCTGTTTATATAAGAAATGAAATGTGTACTGAAAATATATCAAATACGGAAATGTAATATGAATTTTACATTTCATTTGTTTTTTCCCTAATATATCTGTTTATATATTTTAATTATAGAATAATTTCAGCATGTAGATAATCAACTGCTATACTTAATTACTGAAACTATTTGTAGGGTCCTTTCACAGAAGGTAAATTACGTTGTATTGACCCTCCAGATCATCCAAGCAGGCAAAGAATTCATGCATGCACCTGGTGCCCCCGAACATTTTTAGCTATTTCTGCAGGTGATTTCTTTTGTATTCGTTTGGTGTCAATGCCCCTGGTTTTCACCTGACATTTTATAGCTATTTTCCTGCAGGGTGATTCTTTTGTATTCTGTGCATGCTTGGGTTTGTTCTGGTGGACAGGTCTGGTCAAGTTAAACCTATTAAACCTCCTCTACAAGGGCACTCTAGATGTTTTGCCTGCCCTCTTGTGGCTTCAAACAAAGAATTGTTCCTTGTAACCTTATACATCTATGCTAATACTTTATAAGCAAGGATGAATTCTTCCGACAAAGAACTCCTCTAACTATTGCCTGCATTTTATCCTCTATTTGTTATGAGGAGTGATAGGAACAGAGCACCTTTCAAACAGATAGAACCTAATGATCAGCAACATGTACGCCCTTGCCTGGTTGTTTGACATAACCCGCAGGGGTGTAACAGGGATCACATGTAAAAGGGGGAATTTTGTGGTTGAGCAATTTCTCCATTGGAGGTGGTTTAAAGTGCATATTTTTCCTGGTTGTAGGTAAAAATGTCCGATTGGGCTAGCAAAAAAGGGCTGATTTAGCATGATTTTCCAGCCTTTTTTCTGGTCAGAACTCTTCGTGTGGGGCAATCGTCCCCCTTGCCCCCCCCAAGCAGTCCATTGGTACATTGCTTTTGAACAATCCAGTTACACGTTTCACGATTAATGACAAAAGGTATATGTTGTACTATTTTCTTATTCTGAAAGATCTTTTGGTCTGGTCACATATTTTTACATTCCCCCCCCCTAAAATTTGGCTATTCATTGCTACCTACTGATGAACATCAAAGAACATGACAAAACCTCGTAGCATGTAGGTATCTGCTAAGGTCCTACCAGGGCTGACGCGTTTTATTATAATATTGGGCAGCTTACTGGTTGTAGAAAAGTATGTGCCCTACAAATTGCTATGTGCAATCACTCTGCATTATGCTTGTTGTGGAAAGCTGGAATGGTACAGCACATTTTCGAAAAATAGGTCCCAACACATAGAAGTGAGCACATTACCATTGGAATTTTGTAGCTTTTTGCCATATGTCAGAGCATAGCAGTGTATTTGCACTTCCACTCTTCTTTGATACTGGATATAAAGGGGGGGGGGGGGGGGGGGGGGGGGGGGGGGGACACAAGTTATGTCTTTCATCAAAAGACTATATGATTGAGATGCCTATTCTCTACCCTGCTGTTGTTACCATATCTGTTAAATTATATAAGCATGACATATTATTTTTTATATCAATACATTATTGAATGTGTGTAATCAGTTCTTGGCTACTTTTACAATATGTCAAATTTGATTTGGGTTTTCTTTTGTAGCTACTTTTGATGGCAATTCTTGGGGTTCCATTTCTTGTGTTATCTTCGATATAACACATAGTAGTTTAATGTCCTCTGTTGTCTACTATTGATAAAAAGGGGGGGTGAACCTCCTTCACTGCTATCTACTTGCTGAGAGCAAAATAAGTCCTCTGCTATCTGCGGCTCATACAAAGTAAGTCCCCTGCCCATCTACTTGCTGATAGTCAAAGTACGTCAGCTCTATCTACTGCTGATAGCAGAAAAAAAAATAAGTCCGCTTCTATCTACTGCTTGGATATCAAGGGTAAGTTCCCTGCTATCTACTGCTGATAGTCAAAGTCCTCGCACTCCCCTGCTATCTATTGCTTTTACAAAGTAAGTCCCCTCTGCTATCTGCTTGCTGATAGCAACGTCAGTCCCCTGCTATCTACTGGGGCTGATAGCAAGTAAGTTCTACTGCTTATCTAACCAGCTGATAGCAAAATAAGTGCTCGTCTATCTACTGCTGATAGCAAAGAAAAGTCCTTTGCTATCTACGGTGATAGCAGGAACGTCCCCGGCTCTACTGCTGGATAGCAAGTAGTTCCACTGCTATCTACTGCTGATAGCAAGTAGTCCCCTGCTATCTACTGCGATGCAAAATAAGTCCCTCCCCGCTACACTGCTGATAGCAAGTCCTCTCACAGCCCTGTTATCTACTGCTGATAGCAAATTAGTCCCCTGCTATCTACTGCTTGATAGTATTTAAGTCCCCGGCTATCACTGATGAGGGCAAGAAATTCCTCTGCTATGTAGTGCTGAAGCAAGGAAGTCCTGTGCTATCTACTGCTTGATGGCAGACCTCTATTATCTCCTGTAATAAAGTTTGACACTGCTAAATATTTCTGATGCAATTAACACTCTGCTACGTACTGCTGATAGCAAATAACCCTCTTCTAATTAACTTCTGATAGCAAAATAAGCCCGCTGCTCTTTAGTCCCTACTGGCTGCTATCAAAGGAAGTCCTCTGGAATCTGCTGCTGATAGCAAGGTAGGTCCACTGCTACTACTGCCTGATGCAAAGTTAGTCCCATTGCTATCTACTGCTGATAGAAGTAAGTCCAGACGCTGTTAGCACTCTGATAGCAAGTCCCCTGCTGTCTTCCAGTAATAGTAAAGTTTGATCATCTGCAAAGTAAGCCCTCTGCTATTTACTACTGATAGCAAAGTAAGTCCTCTGCTAAGTAAGTCCAAGTAAGGTCAAGAAAAAAAAAGGTTGACTCAGTCTCCCACTCACATAGGTGTAAAAATCACCTTTTACTTTAAAATGTAAAAATTTCTTCTTTTTTAAAAAACTTTTCCAAGACTTTTTAAAACTGTCAAGAAAAATTTGTCATGAAGCACCAAAAAGGTTAAAAAAAGAAAAATTTCCATTAGCGCATATGTTTTTTTAAAACTAAAACCTATAAACTTTAGGGTTTTGTGCCTACAGTAAGCTGAAATGAACTCTTTTCTTTTTTAAGTACCCTGCTATATACTGCTGAAAGCAAAGTCCTCTGCTATCTACTGTTGAGAGTAAAGTTCAATTGTGTATCTTCTGCTGATAAGTTATTTTTTCAGTATACAAAAACTATGAAATTTCCAATTAAGTGTTTTAGAGAATAACCAATATGATCGGTATTTTTGAAATCGGGCCGATTATGACCATATTGGTATCTGCTCGGTATCGGCAAAATTCTAATTTTTTACTGATTTTCTAGACCGATTAAATTAATATCAAAGAGGTCCAAACTTGAATTACAAATTGTAAATACCCAATTGAATGCCAATGGTGAAAATAAATCAACCTGAAACATCATTTTATTATTTTATTCCACAAGAGTGTGTATGTTAGTTCCTACTTAATATTTCGCCCTTTATGTGGTCTACCTAAATCGATCTGCTACTTTCTGGCGCTGCTGGTGTCGAAAACGGCATGATATGCAAAAATAAATACACATAAAAATCAGAACTGGAATCGGACTGAAGCAGTTTGACGTTTTAAAATCTTTATCTGTATACAGATGATTAGGGGTGGATCGGTTAGGCCCTAAAGTTTGCTCAAGTACAAATATCAGCCTATGTTTTATAGAAAAATTTCAATTTCAATTTGACTTTTGTTTTCCCTTTAAGGTATTTCGTATCCAAATACCAATTACGAACTTCCTTGCAGTGCCTATCTGGATGCATTCCCTGTTTGATCCAGTATTCCTATGAAAAAATCTCTTGGTGTGCGTTAAGAGCAAAATCTAAGTTAAATATATCAATTACCAGAAAAACTACATGTTATAATTCAATCAGAACATTAATTTCAACACGGAGTGGAAACACGTTTCGATAAGGAAGGAATACTAACTCTAATTTAAACACTTGATTTGCACACTGTCCACTAGAGCAGACATGTGATTCATCATTATGGTGTTGTAACACTGTTTACCAGCCCATCCATCATTGTATCAGGTTACATTTGAATCCCCCCCAGCTTTGCCAGTGCCATCTGACCGCAAGCACAGTCTCAGCTTTCTATGCAGGCCTATGGGTTTATTGGTGTGCTCATGATGACCTTGTTGACTATGGCAGTCTAGACTCACATAGCTTCTCTAAATACAGGCCTCATGTTGCCTGTTTGAAACTTTTATTTAGAAACGCTTATCATTTATAGACTTTTAAACTAGAGTAGGGTGGAGGTTTGAGATAAAATTTGGAGTTAAAAAGGTGCGTGTTCCAATCATTTCATTCATTTTGTTCTGTATAACTAGGGACAAAACCGACGGAGAAAAAGGGAAAAAAGGAAGAGTTATGATCAGCCTGGTCTCGAATGTCACTTTAAGACCGACTCGAGATTTTCATGGGAGGGCGCCCCATTTCAAACACACGTGTTTTTTGCATTACCTTAATGCTTGTCCATAACATCACTGTGTTAAATTGCTAAGCTTACCCGAATTCCTTCATCTAGAAATCACAACTTTGTTATAAAATTCGGGATCCGGAATTTTTGTTATACACAGTATCCTATGGGACGTAATACTAGACATAAATGTTTACTGCATCAAAACGAAAAATCCGATTCATCTCAAATTTAAGAATTGTGCATTTTAGGTTACTATCTTTAGTTCTAGTTGACTGTTTTTCATTATTACACAAAAAAATAATATTTCGAAATCTCTGAGTCAGACTTTAAAGGGGCATTTCGTGATCCACAACCTCGTCCCCCCGAATAACCTCAAAAAAGTTGAGATTTTCATATCAGCTGAACCGTTAGCCTTAGAAATCCACGTGTACCTAATCTTACCTGCAAATTCGGTCGTATCTGCAAGAAATTCGCCACTTCGTATTTTCTGTCCGTAAACGGACAGAAATTACAACACAGTGCGTATGGGACCTTGGGAAACAAGCGATTGCTTATAACACAAAACCGCAAGATCGGGATCAGCTCAAACTTCGTGAATAAGCTTTTCTCAGGGATATCTAGTGAACAATAAATAAAACAGAAGGTGTTGAAATCACGAAATGCACCTTTAAGATGATTAGGATTATAAACATACAAAATAGGTAAGAACTAGAACCTAAAGTAAGTAAAATAATAAGCAGATGCTTATTTTACAATCTTACAATTTTACAATCAACATCTAAAGATTAAAAAAAGCATAACAAATTTTATGAAAGTAAGCAATGTGAATCCATCAATGATATGTTGAAACTATACACATCAGTACTGTCTGTGAGAATATATATATAACAGCTGCTGACTAAATGTTATTGTAACATTTGAAATAAAACAGTCATTATTGAATTGAAGTGTACAAGGTACCACTCTCTAAATGTAGAAAAGTGTACGTTCACACTTCATGAATTATGTACAGTGATATTACTCCAATGGAGTGAATTATCACTCTTCTAAAAGTGCATTTCAAACTTCAAAAGGTAAGTTCATTCTAAAGCAAGTGAACAATCACTCTGTTGGAGTTAAATATAATTATTTTGGAAAGTCTTTACTTTGTTCTTTAGTCACTAATATATTAATATTGTAAGTAAAAGAGCATCACTTGTTATACTTCACTCATTTAACAGTTTATTAATTACTTGTATTTTATAGTGGCAGAAAGTAGGCTCTAACAATTTAAAAACAAACCATGATCCAATTAAATCATTTTTAGACTCACAGTTATAATAAATTGGTAATTCAGTTTGTTTTTATACATTTCACATTATTCATCAGTGAAACTAAATCTACAAATCGACCCACTGCAATTTCATTAATATATGTTGGACCAGATCATATACTGGGTGGGCCAAATAATTAACTGGGTGGCCCAAGGCCTTTGCACTTTCTATTTTATTTACCTCCCTGTTTTACTTGAGTGTGCAATGGATTACAACCCAGTAGTATTTCTAATTTGCACATTCCTCTTTATTTTGTTTATTTGAAAATGTTGTGCTGTTTTCACTTTTGAATTCTATGTACTAAAAATTTTACCCAATGTAGGCTTCTGGTATGTGTACTGGGTACACTGTATAATGTACAGGTTTCACTGCACACTGTCCAGTGGGGCAGACATGTTATCCATCAATATGGTCCAGTAATAATGTTTACATGCTCATCCATCATCATGTCTGGTTATGCTGAAAGCTTTGCCATTTCCAAGCATAGGCCAGGGTTTATAATGTAAGACTAATGAGACTTTATTAACTGTTGAGGTACACAAATGTAAGAAATTAAGAAATGTCTACTCAGCCATGTCCATGGACCTTTAAGTTTGTCTGTTTTTACACATTTCTCATCATTCATCAGTGAAACTAAATTTACAAGTCAACCCAGTTCAGTTTCATTGAAGGTGCATTTTGTGATCCGAGCACCTTCATTTTTGTTTATGGGCCACTAGGTATGTTCAAGAAAAGGTTATTTTCAAAATTTCAGTTGATTCTATGATGTTAGATGTTATGAGTGAATATTCACATCCTGCTACCCATATGCCACTCTATTGTAATTTCTGTCCATTTACAGACAGTAAATACAAAATTGATAATTTCTTCTAGAGTAGATCGAATGTGCACATACAATTTTGCACATGTACTCTACTTATGCCAACAGTTCAGCTGATATAAAAATCTAAACTTTTTAGGTAAGTCGGGGACAAAGCTGAGGATCACAAAATGCCCCTTTGATATATATTGGACCAGATAATATACTGGGTAAGCCAAATAATTAACTTGGTGGGCCACGGCCACACACTTTCTATGTTATTTACCCTCCCAGTACTTGTGTGCATAGATTAATCTTCCTAAAAGATTACAACTCAGTAGGATTTCTAATTTGCACATTCCTCTTTATTTTATTTGAACAATTTGTTTTTTATTTTAGAATTCTATGTAATTCTACCCGATATATGCTTCTGGTATGTGTACTGGGTACACAGTATAATCTACATGTTTGAATGCACACTGTCCAGTGGGGCAGACATGCTATCCATTAATATGGTCCAGTAATAATGTTTACATGCTCATCCATCATTGTGTCTGGTTACGCTGAAAGCTTTGCCATTTCCAAGCACAGTCCAGGGTTTATAATGTAAGACTAATGAGACTTTATTAACTGATTAGAGTTTGGGTCGCAAGGTTGGCCATTCAAAATTTGTTCCATGTAATATCAGCAATCACTCTTTCTATAAATTATCATGGGACTGTAATAATGTATACGCTGGGCATGAATGCTCCTGTATGGATATAAATAAAAATTGCCTGCGCAAGAGTTTAAGAAATGTGAGGAGATTTTCTAAGGATTACAAATTTCTTAGAATCTGAAATTGATGTTTTAAAGATTTATTGGACAAAAAAAAAAGGAAAAAAAGAAAACAAAACTAAGTTTTGAACATGCCTGCTGTCCTAATTGTCCCTATAAAGATGTTTTTGGGTTTTCTGTTGTGCAGGACAGAAAAATATAAAATCATCTTTTTATTACATAAAGATAACATTTTCAGCTTACTCACTTCAGGCATGATTTATACCGTGGTAAGCTTCTAAATATGCCAAAATGTTTAGGAAAAATGGGGTGCATTTTTCTTGAAATGATTGGTCTCTCAACTCATTGGCAACTGCCACTGAGCTGTAATTACATGATTCAACATAAAAGCTTTTAGGTATAAGTAGGCCTTGGACTACTCAGTCCAAGCTTAATAGTAAGTCAATCACATTCTTGTTAAGGTCATGGCTGGTACTGAGGTCAGATATAGTGTTGAGGGGCACCTACTTGACTGGACAGAATCCTATTTGCCCAATCACAATCATCTGTTACATTAGGTTAAAACTTCATCCAAGCGATGTGACTCTGAAGACAGAGTACCCCAGGGATCGGTTACAGAACCACCAGGAATATAAGCAGGCTTCACATTACCCAGAAAGCATGCATGCATAGTGCAGCAACTTTCTGTGTGTATGTAACTTTGGGATTGGCCATGTACAATGTGCCATGTGAATTTAAACTTGGTGAACATCAATTAAAAATATGCAAATTTAGGGTAAGTGAAGCTGAAATCCTGGGGGGTTACTCAGTGGAAAAGGTAGGTACATATGTGCCGCACGATAGAGGTCACATTTTCACCCCTTACGATAAATGCATTGCTACTATTAAAATGGGTCCATTTTCATTTTGGTCACAATTTACTATGAAATGGGTCAATTTTCGGTATTTGTATAAAATGAAAAGGGTTGATTTTTCTGACTTTCGGAAAAGTACTATGAAAGATGGGCTGATTTTGCTAGATTACTATGAAAATGGTGGGAAATTTTCAAGTCAAACTATAGAAATGGGTCGAAATGTGGAACCCAACTATATAAAACTTAAATGGGGTAATATTTTTGTATAATTGGCACTATAAACATGGGTCAATTTTTTACCGGATTATGCACATCTGTGACCCCAATTTTTGTCGAGGACCGGAACCCCCCCCCCCCCCCCCCCCCGGGGTGAAATAAGATTTGGGCCAAACTCTCCACTGGTAACTTAGTCAGACATGATTAATGTTAGAGTCTGAGTAATAATTGTTTGAACTGAATTCCAACAATCTGCTGCGTGTGTGCGTGAAAGGTCGCACTGCTGTAGACAGCGCGTAAACCCAACAGATTTTAAAAAATTTATGGGGGACGTGTGATACCCCCATGTACAGGTCGCACTCGCTGGTATTGCGTCTGCTTAGTACACTTGTACGGAGACTTTGTGCAACAGATCATGTTTACATTAGTGTGTAAATACGAATTACGTAAAGCCAGGGAAATTCCCCCAGTTCCCAGGCAACGTTTAGCATTCACTGGATTGTCGTTGATAAGAGAGACATTTTTCATATTAATCCACCTGTAACGTTGTTTATTAATTAATGATGTAGTTATTTTTCAAATTACCCTGTGTACTGGTAATTACTGAGTGTATTGGAAAAAGTTGCCAAAGCCTTGGCATGTAAAATGGTTGAAGTTACTAATTCTAAAATTGTAATTCGAAGCCTGGATATACAGTTGCCATGGAGGTACACAGATGAATGGATTTGATTGAGGGACAACTATGG
>JAMKCH010018120.1:0-95065 GCA_023653785.1 Ophioderma brevispina
CCACACACACAAAAAAAACCTAATCAGCATACATATTGCAAATTTGACCAAAGTGGAAACTGTCACAAAAAAGTGCTTGCATATCATCTTGCCGTAGATGATTGGATTTAAGACAGTTCAGAATTCTTACCTGTTCTGATATGTAGAATGTCCTGCTGTCTGTTTTATGATGAGTCCAGAGACACCTAAAGGTCTCACCTATGATTGGATTGTATGGCTTCTTAAGACCCTGTAATAAAACACACACATACAAACATGGTGAAAAGTAGTAGGGTTGCACGACATGGGCTTTTTTAGTAGTCGACTAGTCGCCCCCCAAATAGTCGCGACTACGACTATTGGCGACTATCAAAATGTCTAAATTTTCGCGAAGTTTGAGCGTACTTCATTTGTTCAGAATACATGTAAAACCATGCAATGTTTGTACAGTATTCACCGTACGATTAAAGGACATTGTCGGGGACATTGTACAAACTTTTGACGAGTGACAACACAATAAAACACACTTAATTTCAGCGCACGAGTTTCGCCAATTTCGCGTTTTTCCGCGCACCAAAATTCAGCATTTTTCGCGGCCAAATCTGCGCTGAAAATGTGCCGAATCTGCGTAATTACGCACCTACTTGTTCTGGTAGACAACCATATCCATGTTACATGAGTGTAAATAAATCAATCGATCGATCATGTTGATGAAAATATGGAAAAATTGTTGCCTATAATTCCATGATCCCAGCCGATAATTCCCTACTTGACCTCTCTAAAACTATATGTAAAAAGACCCCAAATATACCGCAAAAGTGTCAATCATATCAACACAGAGACAGCTCTTTCTAGGCAATTGTTTCGTGCTTTTGTGTCCTTTCCTGATGGAGTATTTACAGTAAAGCAACTACCTCAGTAACCTCACCCCCATTAATTAAATGGATCAATCCAAACATTAGAAGTAAACAACAGTTCCATTCATAAGTTAATCGGAGGGGGGGTCTGACATTTGCAAGTAAACAAGAATAAACAACAGTAATTACGTCCAGATTATTTTATAAAAATCATTTAAGAATAACAAACCTAGATTTAAAATCCACATAAATTTTCGTGCGTTTTAATAGCTAAAATTGGTCATTTTAGCATGAAAAAAATAGTACCTCGCAATATGGCCGCCTGCATTTAGCTGCATGCCCACATGGCCTGGCGGCGAAATTTGATACAAAATAAAGCTAAATAAACAATGAATTCGTTAGAATCTTATATGGTATTGCAAATTTGCGATCAGCAATTACAGGCGAGTGATAAATTACGTGTGGTCATGAGCTGAAAAGTCATAAAAGATCAGTATAGTTCCAAACTGTTAGTTTACTGTCTTGGGGAATTTCCCAGCTAGCCACACATTCGCAATCAGCTCAGGGCAGTGCGGGGGTGAAACCAGCGTTGAAGCAAATCATGCGGGGAATTGGACCAGCTAAATTCTTGACTAATCATGGATTTCTCCTACTCCATTGTGCATTTTATAGATGATAGCAGTACAATCCTAAGCGCGGTATTTTAGTGCTTAAAATGGACATTTTTCTTTTCTTTCTCCCTCATTTGTGCATTCTTTTTAATGCTTCCGATAGTGTATCATAGCATCCACTGAAATCATACCAAATAGTTGACTATTGCAAAACAACAGTCGTAGTCGCAGCGACTACGGCCAATAGTTGCGACTCGCGACTATAGTAGACTTAGTCGTGCAAACCTAAAAGTAGTGTCATCACAACTGCAAGTGCATCTGGTTTACAACTATCACATCCGGTTCATGTACTGTGACAATGAGCTACAATTTTGCAATATGGACTGCAGTAACTGCAAAACAAAAATACACCCTTCTGTCATAGCTTGGCTCACAGTTTACACATAATGTGGCAAAAAGAGTATCCATATTTTTGTGGATTGCATCTTTTTCTATAAGGAAGCAATGTAAGAAAGTTAACTCAAAGACATAATACTATAGGTAATATGACATATTCTTTATGGCTGCAGTGCTCAACATGATACAGCTTAATTTAGAAATATACAGCAAGTAAACTTGCATGATCCCCCAGGCAAGATGGCAGTCTGGAACTTGAGCTTAGATGACCTTGAACTTGGTCCATGACCTTTGAAATCATCCACATATGAAGGAATCCCTAATGCACCTTAACCCTAAGTCTGGTTTAAATATGACTTCAACTCTTCGAAGACCTGAATATGAAAACCTAACCAAACTGGAACACACATTACACATACATAAAGACATGCCCACTCTTGCAAAATCCCCCTTCTGCTTTCAAGCCAGGGGGATAAAAATGACCCTAAGGTCTGTATAAACAAAAAGGTAGACAGGGTTAAAGTTAGACTTGGTCTAAGTCAAAATTAGTTTCGTTCAAAATTGACAGTTATTCACCTTCTTTATAAAGTATTTCAAGGATTAAAATGCAAATTTCAAAATAAATGCAAACAAATTCATGCCAATGCAAAGGAAAATGTCTTTTCTGGTGGGACTAAATTATACTTGGCCCAGGTCTAACTTTAGACCTGGTCCTAACTCTTTTGTGCATACAGACCTAAGGGTTGCCCAAAGGCAGTTTTGTGTGCATCTTTGATTGCTTATTTTAAGTAGAGTGGCACTGATATCAAAATACACTCCTACAGGAGACAAGACTTACTTTGGGTTTCTTGTAGAAGCCTGATAAGTACCACCTCACCACCTGCTTCATTCGTGAAAAAGCATCTTCCTCTAAAACAGCCCTGTGTTGAAAAGGAAAGAACCAACAATGGTTAAGTAATGAATGGACTACCTTATACATGACAAATTACACAATGCAGCCTTGACACACCATTCAACAATCTATGCTCACTTTACATTATCAAAACAAACTAGTACGAACAAGCAATATATTATACGCCTTGTAACTTGAAATTTCTATTGTACTTGTGATACAACCACACAACTACAGAGAAGAAGGGCATATTCCCCAAGAAAAGGTAACTCCCTAGATGCTCATTATTTGGGAATCCTTAATGAATGTGCATGAGCACCTGTGTCTTCATTGAATTATTAATTGAAAACAACTGGTGTGATTCTGCCCACCATTATTCTGACTCAAATTTCTCCTTTTTAAGGCAAAATCAATGAGGTACCCACTGGTTTTTAGAGACAACTGCACAAATCCATGGGTACCCTCTGATTTTTTAGAGTCAAAGTTCTTCAAACTGCACAATTCCACAAATTTCATCAAAATTGGTCAATCTAGTGCCACAATTTTAATTTGGTATTTTTAACTCCAACTGAGACAACTTAGAGTTCCTCCTCCCTTAAAATGGACTTAACCAATATGAGCATGGGTTTGAGACTAATTACCAGTGCACATGGGTTCATGGTTTGAGACCAGCACACACGTCGTCTCCTTGATTAAGGCACTTAATCTCACATTGCATCCTCTGAACCCAGGAGTTCTAAATGGGTACTGGCTAATGCCGGGAAGAAATGAGACTCACTGAGAGTGAGGAGTGGTGAACCCACCACAGAAACATTATATAGGGGTGTCCTGTCCAAAGGCTAAGGAAAAATAGATGGGGCACACCAGGTTTTAAGCATGCATGAGCTCCCCCACAACTTTACCTTAATATGAGCATACTTTGCATTCAGATGAAAGCCTATAAAGTGTGACATTGGTTCAAAGGAAACTCAATACCATATGCAAGACACAGTTGGGTACTTACTCGGATGTCATAGTGACTCTAGTTCAAAGCTAGCTCAATAGCATACACAGTTGGGCACTTGACTTAGTCTAGGATTAGTAACTCTATAGATCTACTTGTTCAGAGGTGGGCAATGCACATAACATGTATGCGCAAAAAAGGGCACAGAGTCTAAAAAGGTACTCATATGGGCAATTCACTGTGGAAAAGGTTGACCTATACTCAGCAAGACAATGGACATTCACTTCTGTGTTGATTCACATCATCACGCCCATTAAATAAGGATCATCCCAACCTTTAAAGTAACAACAGTTCCATTCATAAGTTAATCGGAGGGGGGTCTGACAAGTAAACAAGAATAAACAAAGTAATTACGTCAGGAGTATTTTAAAAAATCTTTAAGAATAACAAACCTAGATTTAAAATCCAACATAATTTTCGTGCGTTTTAAATGCTAAAATTGGTCATTTTAGCATGAAAAAAAAATAGTACCTCGCAATATGGACGGCTGCATTTAGCTGCATGCCAACAATGGCATGGCGGCGAAATTTGATACAAAATAAAGGTAAATAAAAATACAATTCGTTAGATTCTTATATGGATTGCAAATTTGCGATCAGCAAATTACAGGCGAGTGATAAATTACGTGTGGTCATGAGCTGAAAGTCCTAAAAGATCAGATAGTTCCAAACTGTTGTTTACTGTCTTGGGGAATTTCCCAGCTAGCCACCACATTCGCAATTCAGCATCAGGGCAGTGCGGGGGTGAAACCAGCGTGAGCAATCATGCGGGGGAATTGGACCAGCTAAATTCTTGACTAATCATGGATTTCTCTTACTTCATTGTGCATTTTAATAAATGATAGGCAGTACATCCTAGCGTCGGGATTAGTGCTTTAAAAATGGACATTTTATCCCTATGGTGCATGCTTAATGACTTCCGATAGTGTAGCATAACATCCACTGAAATAATACCAACTAGTGACTATGCAAAACAAAAGTCGTAGTCGCGACTTTGGCCAATAGTTGCGACTCGCGACTATAGTAGACTGTCGTGCAACCCTAAAAGTAGTGTCATCACAACTGCAAGTGCATCTGTTTTACAACTATCACTACGGTTCATGTACTGTGACAATGAGCTACACTTTTGCAATATGGAATGCAGCAGTAAAACTGCAAACAAAAATAAACCCTTCTGTCATAGCTTGGCTCACAGTTTACCACAGAATGTGGCAAAAAGAGTATGCATATTTTTGTGGATTGCATCTTTTGCTTCTAAGGGAAGCAATGTAAGAAAGTTAAATCAAAGGACAAAATGAATAATACGATAGGTAATATGACATATTTCTTTATGGCTGACATGCTGAAACATGATACAGCTGAATTAGAAAGATACAAAGTAACTTGCATGATCCCCCAGGCAAGATGGACATCGGAATACTTAGCTTAGATGCCCTTTAACCTTGGTCCATGACCTGTGACATCATCCACAGATGAAGGAACCCCTAATTGCACCTTAACCCTAAAGTCTGGTTTAAATCAAGAGTTCAACTTTTTTTTTAAAAAAAAAAAAAAAACCTAACCAAATGGACACACATTTCACATACCATAAGACATGCCCACTCTGGCCAAATCCCCCTTCTGCTTTCAAGCCAGGGGATGTAAAAAATGACCCTAAGGTCTGGATGCCCAAAAAGGTAGACTAGGTTTAAAGTTAGACTTATTCTAAGTCAAAATTAGTTCAAAATTGACAGTATTCACCTTCTTTATAAAGTATTTCAAGGATTTAAATCAAAGTTCAAAATAAATGCAACAAATTCATGCCAATGCAAAGGAACAATGTCTGTCTGGTGGGCAAATTATTACTTAGCACAGCTAAATCTTTAGACATGGTCCCTCTTTTGTGCATACAAGAAAGCCCTACTCCTTGCTTTTACATACTTGGTTCCATCTTTACCCCCCTCCTTGTTCCTTCCACCCCTTCCTCTCCCTCCCCACCTACTCTCTCTTTCCCCTTCCATCTCGCCGCTTACTACCCCTCTTTTTCCCTCTCATTCCCCTTACTAACCGTCCCGTGTCCCTATTTTTTCATACTCCTTTACTTCACTTCTACTCGCTCCTGTAGTCATTTATCTCTATTTTTCACTACTCTCCCTACAAGCGCCACCTCTTTCGATCCATTCCCCACGCTACCTTACCTTAACTCCGCCCCCAACTGACGTTAACTGCTCTCTTCGATCCACCGCGCCCCTATTACCTCTTTACTGCCTTCACCACCCTATTTTTTCCTTTCTTTACGTGTTCTTTTCTTCCCCTCTGTCCCTATCCCTATCCTTCCCTATCGTTCTTTCCCTTACCCCCTTTTGCCCCCCCCCGGATACGTCTTAGTACCCTGGTTCCCTCACTTCTACTCACCCTTCTCCACCAACCCTCCCTAAATTCATACCTTCTTCTTCCCCATTGGCCGCCATCTCCCCCCTCGCGCTCCTCGACTATCTTTCCCCCTCCCTTTCTTTTTCCTACGTCCCTTGTACACCCCTTTCGTTCCTTTCCTTCCAGTCTTTCTTCGTTAGTGGGTTGGTTCCTCTTTCCTCCACTTCGTCCCTTTCTATTCTTGTTTCTCTTTTCTTCGGGTTGCCCAAAGCAGTGTTGTGGCATCTTTGGATGCTTATTTTAGGCAATGGGAGTGGCACTGAATATAAAAATACACTACTACAGGAGACAAGATTACTTTGGGTTTCTTGTAGAAGCACCTGATAGTACCACCTGACCACACTGCTTCATTCGTGAAAAACGGCATCTTCTCTAAAAAGCCCTGTGTTGAAAAGGCAAGAACCAACAATGGTTAAGTAATGAATGGACTACCGTATACATGACAAATTACACACTGCAGCCGGACACACCATTCAAACTATCTATGCTCATTTACATTATCAAACAAACTAGTACGAAACAAGCAATAATTATACGGCCTTGTAACTAAATTTCTATTGACTTGTGATACAACACACAACTACAGAGAAGAAGGGACATATTCCCCAAAAAGGTAACTCCTAGATGATCATTATTTGGAATCCCTTATGAATGTGCATGCGCACCTGTGTCTTCATTGAATTATTAATTGAAAACAACTGGTGTGATCTGCTCCACCATTATCTGACTCAAAGTTTTCCTTTTTAAGGCAAAATCAATGACGGTACCACTGGTTTTTAGAGACAACTGAACAAATCCATGGGTACCCTCTGATTTTTTAGAGTCAAAGTTCGTGAAAACTGCACAAATTCCACAAATTTAATCAAATTGGTTTCCCCCAATCTAGTGCCACAATTTATTGGTATTTACTCAAACTGAGACAACTTAGAGTTCCTCCTCCCTTAAAATGGGACTTACACACTATGAGCAATGGGTTTGAGACTAATTACCAGTGCACATGGGTTCATGGTTTGAGACCAGCAAACACCGTCTACTGATTAAGACACTTAATCTCAATTGCAATCCTCTGACCCAGGAGTTCTAAATGGATTACTGGTAATCCGGTGAAGAGAAGAACTCACTGAGCGTTGAGGAGTGGTGAAACCCACCACAGAAAACTTATATAGGGGTTCCTGTCCAAAGGACTAGGAAAAATAGATGGGGACACCAGGTTGTAAGCATGCATGAGCTCCTCTCACAACTGTACCTAAATTTAGAATACTTTGCATTCAGCTTGAAGCCTATAAAGTGTGACATTGGTTCAAAGGAAATCAAATACATAGGACAAGGACACAGTTGGGTACTACTGGATGTCAAGTGACTTAGTTCAAAGCTAGCCTCAATAGCATAACCACAGTGGGCACGTGACTTAGTCTGGATTAGTAACTCCTAGAATCTACTTGTCAGAGGTGGGCAATTGAACATAATCATGTAGCGCAAAAAAGGGCACAGAGTCTAAAAAGGTTTACTCATATGGGCAATTCACTGTGGAAAAGGTTGACCTATACTCAGCAAGGACAATGGACATTCACTTCTGTGTGTGCCACATCTCACGCCCATTAAATAACTAACTCTGGACTGCAGGCATGAGAAAGAAGGAACTCAGAAAAAACAAAGTGGGGAAAGAAACAAAAAACATGTGAAATCCAGCAAAAATGGCCCAAAATTGGTCTGAAAATAATGAAATGAGTAAATTTGGGCCTAAAAAATGAATTCCGTTTTTTAAACGGAATCAGTTTGAAACAGAGATACTTATGCCTGATACTGGCTTCCACTAAAGGTGCACAGCAAAACTCATACCCATCCTATTTACACGGAGGGTTAATTACTCTGATATCATATCGATGGTAGTAGACATATTGAGAGCGTATCCAGGAATGGAGCGTGGTTCTAGATGAATGTTGGCAACACAACTTTAGATAGATCCATCCCTGGTCTGACCTGTTTCATCAGACCCAGATCAGAACCCTTTGTTCTCATCAGCCAGGGTTTCTGTTTGTGAGTACCCTTGCAAGTAAAAAACAAAACTATTTTGATGGCAATCTAGTTAAAAAGGCAACTCATTGCAAATTAGGATATCGAAAAATACAATGCATGTACACCCCAACCCACATTACAGAGGTGGTTACAAATAAATCCAGAACGAGACAAGAATCTAAAATTCCTAGTTTATGTGCCAAATTTGTCGCAATTACCTGCCTCAAACCATGATTTATATTTTTTAAGTACATCACAGTATGGTTCCACCTTGTAAGATTAGTTATAAACCGCTAGCATTCTTTTACATATTTTAGAAAAGGAAAATATGTTGTTCTGTAATTTTTCGAGAATTAGAAGTGTACACAGATCTTACATAAAAAAAGAGTGGGAGTTAGCGTCCACTCTTCTGCACAGAAATATCTGGAATGTTTGCCTCATCGGGGCATAAGTTTAATTGTAAGAAACTATTCTGATGGGTTTAACACAGCTTGACCTTGGAGCTTTCACCAGAGGGGGGAAGAAAAATGTGTTGACCAAAACAATAATGAGATGCATTGTTGAGAAGGAAAGAAATCATGATGGGAAAGTCATGGGAAGAAGTTAGAGATGCTGCAGCAGATAGGAGAGGATGGAGACATTTAGTGGAGGCCCTTTATGCCACTAAACTGTGGCGGATAGGTAACCGGGAAGCACTAGGAGATGAGGACAAGGAATTCATTTTGTTTACTTGATCGCTTTAGGTTTTTTAATGATGAGGCAGCCAAATTTTGATGAAATCCAAGATGGCATAGGACTCATTTTATTTTTCAACCTAAAAGCCTCCTGTGTGAAAACACTGCAAAAACTCTTTCTGAGACAACACACAATGCAATGGTAAACTTACAATGCCAAGCTCTTCTAATGCATTGATAACATAGGTTGTTTCCTTGTCAGCTGACACTGGCTGGTTATGGGGTTCCTTCACTAGAACCTGGTTCTTCTGGCTGAAACCATCAGATCACTCTCGCTTTGGGGTTCTCGGTCTTTTTCGGCCTCACTTTCATCAAGACCTGAATAGCAATAATCATAATGGGGCAGACATGTTCATATGTTAAGTTAACTTAGATTAAAACCTCATATTATTGTAAGTGAAAGCGGTGTAACCAAAATTTCAAGGAGAACCATGTCATTCTTCTTCTAATATGAACTTCATATTAAGGGGTATGTCAAACCCTGGTGCTCTTGTTTTTACCACGGAATTCTGATTTTTGCACCATTTTAAAATCAAACTGTGTTCTAGTTACAACAAAGGTTATCCACTGCAGACAATCCTGAGCTGGATTTTTTTCTAATTTAAACAGCTATTTGACCATTTAAATCACATAAAACCGTTGGTCTAAACGCGGGAATTTAAGCACAATTCACGCAGTCAGGCGCAAGGCGTAATGCGCGTCGCGCGGGTGGTTTTGCTGCGTACATGAAGCGGTCCGCGTGTGTTTAATTACTTTGTGCGAAAGCATCTGGAAAAAAACAAAAAATAATATTTGAAAATTTAAACAAAGCGCTAATTTGACCAGATGAAATTTCAATTTCTTTAATTTCTGAGTTAGAGACAAATATCTTTGATTCATAGTGCATAAAGAGGTTTTTCACAATTGCACACATTACTCATTTGAAGTTCAAAGATAAAGTTATTGAGAAAGAGACAAGGCTTGAAATGGAGTGAAAAGTCACTTTTTACTCAAACACAAGATTTTTCTCAAGTCAATTTTCGCCAAAATTTGACAAATTTTCAGACAAGATAAACTCAAAATACCGAAGTAAAGTAAGGTTTAACCTTCCTACGATGGAAATCGGTCTTCTCTAGGGACGGTTTTCTCAATTTCATTTGCGATTTGCTAACTAAGATGCTCAACTATATACTCCAAATTTCGGCAAAGAAAAGTAAAAATCACACTTGACTTTTCCTTAATTTCGAAAATGTAAGCTCTATTTTTAAAAAAGTAAAAACCGTCCATAGACAAATTTGTCTTTGTTTCTAAAAATAACATAAGAAATATGAAATTCAAATTGTTTTTGTTATGCTGTCTGAAAATTTGGGGCAAAATCGTGTTTTTTAGTTATTTTTTCTCAAAATACGAAGTCGTTTTACATTCTATGATGCCATCATCGGGCTTCATCGTCCCAATTTTCTTTCTAGAAAGGTATACTTTTACTACAAATAATAAAATATTTGCAAGTTACAAACAAAAATAGATACTCGGAAAACTCAAGGTTCACACTGCCCTTCTAAGAGATGACATGGGTCTCTTTTTGTAATACCAAGATTTCAGTTAACATTTTGTGAGCTGAGAATACAATGATCTAACTTACCTTTTTTTTTGGTTTAGTGAGGGATAATGATATTTTCGAAATATACATTGGTAAGCTTTGAAATGATATGCAATTTGTTTAGGTTCCAAAAATTTAAATCTGTTGCAGGTACCACTGGTGGTTCATTAAGTTCTTTGTTTATATTGTTTTTTGTGAACTGCCAACATCCATATCTTGGCCAATAAATAGTGCATAGGGAATTGATACTAGCACTGAATTGAATTTCAATAAGACGTAACTATTTACTTTCTCTCTCTGATACATTATATTTCAACTGAAACAAACATGCAGTATGGGGCATTTTTAATATCAAAGTGGGTTAAATAAACATGCCGGATTGAATTTCACAGGCATATTTCTGTAACACACTAAATCAAACCTATTTTGGTACATTTCTGCATTTTGTAGGATTATTTTAATCAGTTTGAAAGATTTATTCAACATATTGTAATCTCAGCTGGAGTCTGGATTCATGCATTGTGAACAGACGATCATCAATCAAGATGTTGAATTCAGGAATTATTCAAGATGTATTACCAGGTTATCTCCATAGGTATGGTGGGCCTATGCGACTTGACATAACATCCCTTGATACTCTGTACTAACAGTGGTCCCGTCATTCCATCCACCCACACATACATGTTAACGTCACTTTACATGCAAAATACATTTCTGAGTAATTCACACAGATAAGGGATATAGAATTTGCCTTGCATTTAGTACCTGAAATCATAACACTTAAGGATTTATTTGAATAAGCAATTTTGTTTTCTATCACCTTCTTGGGAAAAAAAATTACTTTGGGAAAATGCTGAAAGGAATCATCTCTGCATAATCCTTGAAAATGATATGATTTCTGATTTTCTTCACCAAAGTTTATTTTAAACTACTATGTGAATAAAAAAAAATTGTGCAAGGGTTGCAAATGAACTTGACCTTGATAAAATCACTGAATCATAGATTTGTTGTTGTTTTAATAAAACAAATCTAATATACTTCCAAATGTTCAAAAAATGAAAGAAAACGATTAAAAAATAAGCCAGATACGACTAATTTTGTAAGCACACCTCTTTTTCCTCCATTCCAATGGGATTTATGCAGTTAAGCAAGAATACGTTAATGTACGATATACGGGGCATAGCATTATGAAAGTAATGATGACCCATGCTATTTTGTTTAATTGATATGAATAGCCATGATCTCCTTCATTGATCTTCAAAAAGAATTAAATGTTCACACAAAATCTCACCCAATTAATCTTGATGTGTAAATGAAAAGGGTTTCAATACTACTACTGTAATCCAGGTATAGATACAAGCTATGCCAATAAGGAACTAAACTCTTTGCAATATCCCTAAACAATGGGAAGATCTTGTTTTCTTTCTTGCTCTGCAAACAAGTTGATTGGTGTTTGGATATCATTGGGGCACATTGGTAATAAATAAATTCATGATTGATTAATCCGAAGTTGAAATAATCAGAAAATGTAGCATTTAATTGACCAAGGCATCATGATATTGATTGGTATACATTCTCACAAACAACACCATTTTAATGTGTGTTCATCCCATAGGAATGGCGAAAACAGGGTGGTTTAACAAATTGGGCCATCTCTGGCTTATTTTTTTTTAATCGATTTCTTCATTTTTTCAACATTTGGAAGTATATTACGATGGTGTTTTATACAACAACAACACATCTATGATATAGTGATGCATTAAGGTCCAGATCATCTATTTAAATCCTTGCAAAATTTTTTTGATTCACGTATTAACTGGTGATCATAAAACCCTACATTCAATAAAAAATAAATGAAAATATTTAAGAATTATTTTTGCTCAAAATGGTTTGCTTGTTATAAAGAGGGATAACAGGCTTTCAGAAAACGTTTATTGGTGTCATTTGGACTTTGGGGAAGAAGTTATGCCTATTTTCTGAAGATCTAAAATCCTGTTTGGCCGATTTTGACCCAAACCAAGATGCATCTTTTACATAGAGTAGCATGGTCTTCAGCATGGATTTGAGTAAAACATTTCACACAAATTTTGTTAAACAATAAGAAATTGGGAGAACAAATTGGGGATTATAAAAAATAATATCCAGGATATTACAAAAAGAAATGCTGAGTGAAAAAATGTTTCAATTTCCCAAATAAGAATGTCAAGATAGCAGCTGGGGTCAGACCATATTTGAACTTTGTCAGCAATTTTTCCATGTTTAAATAACCTTAACTCAACTTTGGAGTTAAAGTGAAACCATAGAAGGTTTTGAATTCCGCTTGAAAGACCGTGCGATATTTAGTTTTAAAATCCAATTTTGTTTTACAGAAAACTTAAGCTTTAGCTCTTCTCGCAATTAAGGGAGGCATGAGTATACTGATTAGCTTTGTATTTGTGGCAAAATATTTTTACCTTAACGATGTAAAAACAAAAATATCTGAGCAGTTCATTATGTTTCGTTGACTGAAACATTGATAATGAGTGATTTTCAATAACTGACTCTTTAATGATTGAACACTGGTATTTTAATTTGTTGGGATATTTTAACTTATATTATGTTACAACAACACAATAGACCATGTTATCACTGATATGGTTTTTGTCGAGAAGAAATCGAACCATCTGAAACTGCATGTTTGATTGTCTTTGCTATAATAAGTTATGATATGTTGATGAAGGTTAAACTGTTGAGGTTGATCCATGGTTGATTAGTTTTAAAACATCTCCTCGTCAACAACAATTAGGACTTAACACTGAAATTTCGTCGTCCTGCATCCGCAGGACTTCCTCGAATGATGAGAAAGCGGCTGAGGTTGGTCCATGGTGACCTACGGGATGAACCGCGGTCACATGACCTGATGACAGATGAATAAATCGGAGATAAGCTATATCTGCCCTTGTCCTGATTGAGGTCTGGCCTCCAGAGATGCATTAGTAAGACCGCTTGATCCCACGTTGGAGATATCTGGATTCAGTGCCCAAAATCTGACATCCTCGGGAACTTGTGATCCTCAGTTTTAAGGTGGGCTCCAAATGGGGAGGAGGCTTTCTTGTGTTCAGAGATCCGATTTTAGGGCCTTTCTGTCTCACCCCCATACTGAGATTGGGCAGTCCAGAGCAAGTGAGCCGTAGATAACACAAGAACGATCACATTTCTTAGGTTTGTCTTTTGGGGGAAACCAGCATGCTCCTGATGGTGTTAGTGGGTTTAGCATGAACTTGAACACCCAGCTTTAACACTGGTGTGCTTAGAGCCTCTGTAGCCCCCTGGATGTAAGGAAGGGAGAACTGCCGACAGGGGTATGTTTTGCAACCTGGGTCTAGGAGTGATCTTCTTGCTGCCTGAAGATTGCCACACCCATTTGGTGTAAACCACCACCACTGAGAGAGCTTGTTAATGTGACTAAGTTTCTTGTTCGCAGAAAGTCTTGATTGGAGGACATGGTACTGGCCCGGGTGTTTCAAAGTGCCCAATGACCTCCAAGCTTCTGTTCAAGTGTTGATGACTTCAAAATGGAGGTATTGGTCATTGTGTGTTGCTTTCTGTACACACGAAAGACAAACTTCCCATCCTGATTTTTGTGAATTAGTGTGTCCAACATGGCCCTTTTGTTTCTTGTTCATACTGCCACCTTGAATTTTGAGAGGCATGGTGGTATGGAGTTCAAATGTTCGGTGAAGGTCCACAACCGAGAACGTTTGAGAATTCACTCGTGGTCCCGTCAACATAACAACCATAAAACTTGAGAGTAGATGGGAAAGATGAGAGTGCCAAGGATTCAAAGTTCTCCATGAACAAGTTAGCTATGATGGGACTACGGGTGAGCCATAGCACGCCCCTCAACAAGTTGCGAATAAAAAAATCCCATTGTGCTTGAAATAGGTAGTTCTTAAGGCAAAACACTTAACAAATCTGTCACTTGTTGCGGAGACAACTGGTGCGGCTACTTCACGAGTTGTCATTGAGAGAGATCATTGATGATGCGTATACTCTCATCCACGGGAACGCAGGTGAAGATGGCAGTCACGTCGTAAGAAACGAGACATTCATCATCGTTGACAATGGGGGAAAAAAAATTGGGGTTTTTGGAAAGTTTGTCAACCATCCGGCGCTGTTTTGTCAAGTGTCCTATCTTTCTGCCTACCAAAGGGGCAAGAATGTTTGCGACAATTTTTGGCAGAGTGAAGTGATGGAGCCCACATCTGGAAACAATGGGGCGAAGTGGCCATGTGATCTTATGAATTTTTGGTAGCCCGTAAAATTTCGGCACATCAGAAGAGGTGGGATACAGTCTACGGTAAGTGGGGACATCTGTCTCAGGCAGGTCATGTGACGCGTTTTCATCCCGTGTCACATGACCAACCTCTCCTCCCGCTTCTCATCATTCTGAGGAAGTCCTTGCGGATGCATGACCGAAATCACGTAATGTCCCTAATTTTTTTTGAGGAGAACTGTTTTAAAACTAATTCACCAAGTTATGATATACATCGGTGTCAATCTCTCCGCATTCTGTGGCTAAAATCGGCCAAACAGAACTTCCAAGTCTCTCAGCAAAATTGACAAAGTTTCCTGACCCAAAGTCCGAAAGACAACAAATAAATCTACTTCGGATAGCCTTTATCTCTGTAAACCACCAAAGTAAACATTCAAGCAAAAAAACGTTTCACACCTTGAAGACAATTCTTCCTGAATGTCGGGTTTTTATTGCTCACACTGTAACATGACTGCCTACCCTCATTTTAGCTTGATACTAAATTATTGAGTTTGGGGTCATTACGCTTCAAGATCTCAGCTTCAGATTTTCGGAGATCAAATGTTGGTGGAACATGTTACAGCCAGAGTTATCTGGAAAATTGTCCATTTTTATTTTACAGGGATGTTTTTTTCAATAAATCAACTGAGCAGCTAATCAATTACATATTTCAAATGAAAAACCTTTATCATGTGTCTGTTGATTTAAATCAAAATAAACCTGTTTGAAAAGCTTTAAAATAAATGTAAGGTTACCTAAAACAAATACAAGTGTTAGTTTCCTGATAATAATTTTTCAGTAAAATAATAACTACAAATGTTTCTAAAAGTGTTACAAGAACAGAAGAGTACTACTCTACAAATTCCACTTTTACACCTGGTATTTGTAAAGATAACAACCTCATACAAGACTTCAAAATTGTTTCAACTCTATAGGCCCGAATTTTAATATTTGAACAATACACTTGAGGAATCTTTTAAAAAAATTCAGATGATTTGGTTGAATTTAGTCTCGATTTATACCAACATCTTGTGCCTCTGGCTCAAAAAGTGGTAAAAACTTTGAGTCTATTTTAGCCAATCCTATTCCAAGGCCTGAGATGGTTAATGATGATGTAAACATTACATCTTACTTACCCTTGTTCCCCATATAGATTGGTCCAATGGATGGTAGATCTTGAAGCAAAATCCATCCTTCCTTGATGGTCTTTCTATTAACTCACAATTGTTGAGTAGTACTGTGCCAACCCATTGTCCATGCTAAAAGAAACAAATGAAGAAGCAAGAGTAAATCCAAAACTCAATCCAAATTGATATGCAGCTCAGATAAGACAAATAAATACAACATACTTCCTTGTTTGGGCCAAAGTTGCAAAATAAACATATGCAACAACTTGGTATTTTGTATCTCAAGCTAACCATAGTGAAAATAATTATACTCCCGAGCAGAAAAAAAACACCCATTATATTGGGACATGTGCTTTCAGGGAAAACATTAATGTCTATTGTCTCAAGTTCTTTGCTCCATTGAAGGACAATCATTTCAAATCTTATCAGGCTAAAAGAAACATTTCCTGCTCCAAACACGTTCACAAATTTGGAAACAATTTGATGTTTTTATTTATGAAATCAAGGCCCTAAAATGCTAAATTCATCTTAAACACCACAAAACAAAACAACAAAGTCGGTAAGTTCTGGCATGTGACTTTTAAGGCAAAATGTCATAATTTCTCGGACAAGTAACAAGCACGGGTCCGTCTATGATTCCAACTAAAACTGTGTGCTTTTAAAATTAGCAGCAAAGATATGCCAGATGCAACATGCATTAAGGCAGTTGTAGTACCCAGTTGTACTTATACATCCTAGTAGGAATTGCTCCACCAGACATCAGTTGTAGTGTAGCAAGCAAGAGCATAACTGTCAAGTATCTAATGTGAAGCACCCTATGAATGGAAAGAGACCTACTGCTAACTGCCTTAAATCAAGAGAGAGTTTCTTAAGCAAAGTCCAACCCTTTGAAGCAGCCTCTAAGGAGTTTAAGAGAGTCGCTTTGTGGAAAGAAAGACTTGCTATCAACCAAGTAACATCTGTTTGAACCTGGTAAGCATCTTCCACCTGGAGCTGACTCCTCATGGACTAATAAATGAACAGCGACGTCTCCAGAGATTGAGAACTGGAATCAGCCGATCCAAGGTTTCCTTGCAGTAGTGAGGCTATCTGGAAGCAGATCAGGACACTACCTGTGGTTGTGGAACAGCAGCAAGGACCTTACTGAATTCAGTGAAGTAGCTAGATGTTGTATGCATCTCTGGCTAGATAATATTTGAGAACCACTGTGTTTGGACACAATTTAAGTACCCAGCCAGCACTCAAGAGAATACTTGTATCAACATTGATCAGACCTGCACATTGTTACTTGTGTTTTCATAAGTGCCTCTGCAAGTCCAAATGTGCCTATATCTAGCCAGTAAGCTACTTAAGTATATGCTACCTGCTTAGTAACAATATCAACTTGACAACAATGGCATCTCTTGACAAGCGAGTTTGCTGTTGTGGGGATTGAAGTGACACTTCCAAGGCATTTCTATAACTGAAAAGCTTGAAATTAAGTTGTAGCTGAGATTAATCAGGTAGTAGCAGCCCACAAAGAGCCAGGTGACTAAAAGTGTCATAAATTTGTTAGAAAGCTCAGTATTGGGCTGATATGAATTGTAATTAGTCCAATGTCTTGGATTCTGTTTTAGGAAGAGCTTCATATCAAAACCCTCAACTCTAAAAAAAAAAAAAAAAAAAATTGAAGCAGCCTCTAAGGAGTTTAAGAGAGTCGCTTTGTGGAAAGAAAGACTTGCTATCAACCAAGTAACATCTGTTTGAACCTGGTAAGCATCTTCCACCTGGAGCTGACTCCTCATGGACTAATAAATGAACAGCGACGTCTCCAGAGATTGAGAACTGGAATCAGCCGATCCAAGGTTTCCTTGCAGTAGTGAGGCTATCTGGAAGCAGATCAGGACACTACCTGTGGTTGTGGAACAGCAGCAAGGACCTTACTGAATTCAGTGAAGTAGCTAGATGTTGTATGCATCTCTGGCTAGATAATATTTGAGAACCACTGTGTTTGGACACAATTTAACACTTACAGTGCTCAAGTGATCGAGATCTCGATCAAAACATGTGGCAGGTATTATAAAATGCTGCCTTTGTGTACATAGGAGGTGTTAAGTACCCAGCCAGCACTCAAGAGAATACTTGTATCAACATTGATCAGACCTGCACATTGTTACTTGTGTTTTCATAAGTGCCTCTGCAAGTCCAAATGTGCCTATATCTAGCCAGTAAGCTACTTAAGTATATGCTACCTGCTTAGTAACAATATCAACTTGACAACAATGGCATCTCTTGACAAGCGAGTTTGCTGTTGTGGGGATTGAAGTGACACTTCCAAGGCATTTCTATAACTGAAAAGCTTGAAATTAAGTTGTAGCTGAGATTAATCAGGTAGTAGCAGCCCACAAAGAGCCAGGTGACTAAAAGTGTCATAAATTTGTTAGAAAGCTCAGTATTGGGCTGATATGAATTGTAATTAGTCCAATGTCTTGGATTCTGTTTTAGGAAGAGCTTCATATCAAAACCCTCAACTCTATATAATTTGTATAATCCCACATCTTGTTTAATAACTAATGTTGGTAGATTTGCTGGTTTGTATTTTCCCATGAATCGTTCAATATATGGAATTGTAGCAGATGCCATTGTGTCTGAATTCTTTACTCAATCCTCCAAATTTAAGCTTGTAAGTTAACATGATTTATCTGGAAGGGCCTTTAAATCTTTAAAGGTAAGTGACCCGATCATGGTTGATTTTTTAAATGACGTTTCCTCCTCATGTGGGAACATATAAACAAAACACTTGATTATACATTTTGAGTTAAACTGGTCCAGCTGTTTGGATAGTAGAAACACAAATGTGTACCAATTTGGCCCATAGGGCTGTGTGTGTGGGTGAGCTAGAGTGGACACCCACATTTGGAAATGTTTAAGTTCATAACATCAGAAGGAAATACTTCCCGGGCCTTACATTTCACCGCAAAATATTAACTTTCTTCTGATACCAAAATCTCAAATTTGTTGGGGTAAAATGGAGGGATGAGGTCGTTCATTGAGTCACCCACCTCTAATTAGAGCCAACATAAAAATGTTGAATCTGTTAAGGGTTTTTTTTCTTGCAGGAGTAAATAGATTAGAAAAGAGAAACAATTTGTAAAACAAATGTTATCAAAATGATCATGATGATCATAAAGAAATTTGAGTTGAACATTATTGTTAACTTCCACAACATTTAAGAACACCCAACACAACAAACACATTAATAACACTAACGCCTATATATATTAACCGAGTTTTATCCCACCTGTTTTGAAGCTGAAAGTTTCTTAGAATTTGGGGGTGGAACAATGCACAAATCTTTATCTCAACTAGAAAATTCAACCTTCAAGATCTACAAACACACAACATTACTTGAAAATCTCCTTACAAGACATCAGAGCTGTGTAAATTGCACTGTAAAACCTTCAAACTGGTTCATGACCTTATTTATGTTACCATTGCTTCTTGACTTACTACTACCAGTCATAACTTAACTATTGAAATGAAGACCTTTGGGCTGAAAATGAAGAAGGGCTAGAAATTACCAACTAACTTCGACTTAAAACTAAGGCCTTTCTAGGAGGCTATTGTAATATTATAATACTAGGTGTAAAGCCATTTTAGTGGGAAATTTTGCTGCCGTCTGTAGCTGTTCTCTGTTCCAAAATATTTTTTCTAACAACCAACTAGACTTAATTTAACCTAATTATTTTACACAATATTAGGAACTATTTTGTGGAAATAGTTCTGATTGATAGATAATTTTTTTTAAATTGAACAATGAAAAATACTAAAGCAAATCAATGAAAAATACTAAAGCAAAACTAATTATTCCAATTCCCAAGCCCTGTTGTATACAAATAAATTATTCAGTCCCCACCCAAGTACAGTCCTTACCTATAAACCAAAGTTGAGTGCCAATCACGAATGGTAATTACCACTCACTAGCCGCATGAATATATGAACAAAATACTAAATATACCAGACATTCTCGCAATGTTTGTTACCACTGTGTTTTACAAATGTCAGGTATTTTATTCTGATGTTGCTCACAAAGTGAGCAGGTATTTTATTCTGATGTTGCTCACAAAGTGAGCAATACAAAGTTAGCAACAACAAAAAAACATAATTTGACAATTTTATCCTCGAAAAAATGTTATTAAAAGTATTTAAAGTGCCCTTTTCATTTCTAGCCAAACACTCTATATTGGTCCACTTTATAACGCTATCATGATAAAAGCTCACTATAATATGATTTACTATAGGCTACTGTAAACCTACAGAACAAATTTAATTAAGCAACAATTAGATTATTTTTCTTTTGGAAAAGCTGGCAAATATTTTAGAAAACACCGTCTTCAACATTTTCTGAAAATTTGGTTTTGGAGTATTCACTAAAAATATCAAACCTCTAATTATATTATAGGCCATTGTTCCCCCATTACAAATTGAATACAAAAAGGGGTGCCAAAATACCTAATAATACAGGTTATAAAATCTAAATATAAATGAGGCAGCATTTGCAAATTCTATAGGAAGCATTTAAAAAGATGCTTGGCATGTGCATATGGGAACTATTCAAGCTAAAATTAGCAAAGTAGGAGTATTATTCACAACGAAGGATTTGCAAGCGTAAAAACCTGATGGATATGCAGATATTTTGAGACATTTCTTTCAATATGCAGGCGCGGATCCAGGGAGGGGCGGAGGGGGCGCGCGCCTCCCGGTAATTCTGCAAATTCTTGCAAAATCAGCCCATTTTGAGCTATTTTGGACCAGTTACAGCCTTTCAGCCACCCGGTAATTTTGAAATTTTTCAAATCCTGGATCTGCCATTGAATATGTGACTATTTTCCCTATGTTTTCAATTAACTCAACTCATACTCTCTTTAAAATGGAAAAAATAAATAGCATTTCAAATAAATTTGGAAAACACAATATTAAACTGGCATATTGACTAATAATATTCCTCCATTTCTTTCAATAAAAGCAGCAAGTTAATAAAAAGCTAGTTAGAAAAAAATGGCAACTCCAATTCAAACATAAAATAATCAATAATTCAAAATCTCACTGACAACGCTGTTTGTGAAGATAAAGCAGAATGTATAAAAAAATCAAAATTAAGCCAACTTGTGAGTACAACTTGAAACCTCTCTTCAGCACAGCTAACAAACACCAGATTTCTGCACCTTCAGCATGAGTGAGAAACTCAGGGGGCCTCTTTTGTGATTCTGCCACTGAAAACGACAAGTTGAAACAGGTAGTTTTCGAAGGTGTGTTAAATGGTTTTCCTTCCTAGGGAAACAAATTGGCAATTGCCAAGAACCACTTTCTGTGGTACAAATTTGTGCAAATTTACTTATACTATCCTAACAAAGAAACTGATTTGCAGGACTGACTTTTCACTTACTGAAGCCTCTGGAGAAATTCACAAAATAAAAATCCCTTGCAAAATGAAGGGGTTTTACAGGACATTGTGCCACGCTAAATCACACTCATTCTGTATTCATGTCAACATGGTCCTCAGCCACTGAAGAGTTAATATTAGTTTGTTCAGAGTAGTGCGGGCTTCTTGTTTGTCATAATTTTGTGTCGGCATCGTAAATTGATAAGAAAAGTGCATGTCCTCCTAGTCAATCTTCTCCAGGCACTTTAAGTACACTTTAAGGGTAAAATAAGATTTCACACTATTGCAAATCAATAGAGTTTTGGAATATTAAAGGCCAACTCACAGATCTCCTGAAGATACCACCCTCAATTTTCTAACAAATCAGGTTTTTTTATCACTATGTATGAAATAGCTAAGTTCAAATTGATGTCCTTCACATAAAGATATCACAACTTTGTGGTTACAATTCTGGATCCAAAATTCATACCAGGGGTTCCTAACACTATGACATACATGGAAATGTATGATGGCCATTCTGAAGGGGTAGCTAAGTGAGATAAGGGGTCACAAAAAGATTATACAGGTGTCAAAATTAAAGTGGTCTAATTTTGTTGAAATGCATACTAAATTGTTAATATGGTCACAAGGATTAAAAATGTATAGTTTGTGCTATCTCATACTTACATTTATGGAGTTATCATCCAAAAACTTACAGGTCAAAGGTTAAATTTAGCTTCTATGGGAGTCAAATATTTAAAAAAACATTTCAGTGAAACAAGAGGGGTCAGCTACAAATTTGTGGCTGTTAGATATGGAAACAATTTAGTAATACCCAAATCTAAAAGTTACTCCTTTAATATGTTGACTACATCAATACTTATTTCAATGTGCCACATTTCAGCTATGTCAATACCAATGCGTTAAACTATAAATTTTTAGAAGTTTTTTAGTTGTTGTCACAGTGGCATGGATTATATTTAAACAGCTTTCAGTCTATGTACTGCATATTTCATCATTTAATGTAAAGTCAATATAAACTCTCTTGGTTTGGCCATTTACAGCTTACACAGACCCAGCTAAAGCAACGCATTCATCACTAATACATTGCAAGTAAATCCCTACACTGCCATCTACTAAAATTTGGCACATAATTTTGAATTTTTAGTTTTGAATTGTAGGTTTCATTTAAGTTTCTTATCAATTTCCCCTCTTCTTTCAAAATCTCAGCTCTGCTGAAAACAATTAGAGCGACAGAATTTCTATTTACAGTCCAAGTTTGGCATTTATGCTGTACCGTTAGAAATTGTCATAGGGGAAAAAACACCCGTATATCTCCCCTCAATGTGTAACACGCCACAGAACAAACATTGCATCTTACTCACTGATGGCATAGCACAATTTCAATTAAACAAAGGCTCTAGTTCCCTCTATGTAATTAACTTATCATGCAAATATCAGAGTAGCAATATGTACGCCAAGTCTTACCTTTGGACTTTTATAGATGATGAGAAGACCTGGTTTCAGCACGCACCATAATTTGGTCCAACTCTTTAATGTTCCACGCACCTGCATTTAAAAAATTGAAATGAGAGACCCTTCATAATTAAGTACAATAATGAAATGTTTCAATATACTGAAGAGCCTGTTTCAATATACTAAAGAGCCCATGTGTTCAACAAGCACACAAAAGCTTAAGACATTCACTTTAGGTGGGAGGCTCTATACACTGAACCTTTCTTAGATGTGACCTTCTGTTGCAGGCTGCAATGATTTATTACTTTTTCAATTGCCTAATCAGGCAGCCACCACTGTAAAATAACTTGCCCACCAAGAAAAACCACCCAAAGTTAGCAGGTTGGCATCAAGGACATTATTTTCCTTCAACATGATCGGAACAGCCGAAGAAAGTACACATAAACAAAGACCAATTTAATTTTGTTGGGTGATGGTGATCACAAAATTTAAAACTAGTCATTATTTGTTTACCTTTTCCAGAACTCTTAAAAATGTGTATTATTTATACAAGCTGTGCAATAATTATTGTTTGATGTCTATATCTTTTCAGCTGAATGTGCTGTATTTTTATGTTCTTTACTTATTTATGAAGTTGTTTTAGAATGTTTACTGAGAAAAAGAAACATTGATATGAAGTAACAAGAAAAAGATCAAGCATTATAATTGTGTGATGGATGAATTCTTTCGAATCAATAACGTGTCCTATCAACATGCGTGATTCAATTGTATAAAGTTATCCCATTCTGTGAAAAGTGGTACAATTGGTATTTCACCCTATCTTATAATATTAGTCATATCACATCACCATTTTATTTTTTCATCTCCAATGAGGCTGCTTTTGCCTTGCACCATTTTTTTTGTGGACACCCTGTATAATGAGTCAGTACATTAATTACAAAGTTACTATGTATTAATTACATACTTTTTTGCAATAAAAATGATGCTAATCGATTGTGGCTCCCAGGTTTAAGTATATCACAACAACTGTTTGCCATTTGAGAAGCTACCAGGAAGATGTAGTTTTCCGGTCATCCCAGAAAACATCTTGTATACTTTGCACACAGATTTGAATCTTGTCCATGCATGCTCACTAAGCACATATGAAGTATGGTCCACAATATGCCAATGAGATAATCCATTGTACCAATGTCTGTTATAAATTGGTTCACTCATGTAGGTTAAACAAATGTTGAGTCTGAGCACTATTGGGACTGTGCCATGAATTATCTTATGGAAAATGGTAGGGAATATCCATACAATAAAAGAAATAAGGAGGGCCATGTCAAGATAAATAACCCAAAGGTGTGGCTTTTCAAGTGCCCATACGGCTGCCCAATTATCTAATGCCTCTTGAAATTTTATTGTGCAAAGCACTCAGTTAAAACAAAATGAGAAAACAAATTAAGTTATCACATCAAAATAAGGACTTCCACCTGCCATATGATTAGCGGGTATAAGTAATTAAAACACCTTATTCCTAATTTCCCAAACAAAAGCAAATATGCATAAGAGATTCTTAGGATCCTTCTAAGCTGGTTTCCAATCATGCCTACAGGTCACAGTAGAGATAATAGAAATACACAATAAGATGAAAAGTGCTGAACATGACAGGACTCAAATTTTGACAAGTTATTTGAATTGGATGGGGAAAGTGAATGAAGTGCGTGTTTTATAGGGAAACTCTGCAAGGCAAATTATGTTTTAACTGTGACATAGAGTAATGTAATATTAAGCTTGGCTACAATCTCAACTGCATACTGAAATGTTGACTGGACTGTTGGCAGTGTGCTTGAACATATGTATTAGCGTGAAATAAAAATTGAACTTGCCCAGGGGAATACACAGGGAATGGTCTCAGCCTATTCAATGTCGTGTCACAGGCCTGAGGAAACGGGCTTCTACTCCACTTTAAACATGCTGTGTGGGAGTATATCCAGTTAGGGTCGTTGCCGCTCGCCTTCGCTGCGCTGATCTTCTTAAAACGAGTCGTTGACAAAGACTACCTAGCAATAGACAGTTTATGTACTCTTAATTACCTTAATTGGTTGGTTTCTTCTTGCTCAAAAATTGAGCCTGTATAATCTTTACAATCAATCAAATGTAATAAGAAATCACAATTGGCAATGGAAATATACCAATGTATGTAGGAAGGTTGTGGTACTTAACCCTCGTCTACCGAAGTGGGGGGGGGGTGGTTACCACCCCCTTCAGGTTTTCCCGGATTGCTAAAAACCCCTTTTTGGTGCCAAAATTATTTAATGTTAATTGTCATGAATGTTCGACTCATTTAATCCAAAAACAAACATCCACCGGGTATAGGTAAGTACAGGGTGACAAAGTGATGGATGGGGGGGGGTAACCCCCCTCGGACGAGAAGTACCAACATGCAAAACACAAAAAAGGAAACTATACAGGACACTTGATTTTGGTTACAATAGATAGCCGATGGTACCTCTCTTTCCAGTTGGACTACCAAATGAGTACCAACATGCCTAGCATTACGTCCAATGGACGTCATAAAGTTTCGCATATGTCATTTTCAATAGACACACACAGCTGAAAAATTCGATTTTCGCCAAAAAAGGTAGGAAATCAGATTTTCATGTGGTTGGGATTACTTGATGGGAAATGACTAGTTTTATATAATGACAGCATTTTAGAGCTTATAATAAGGTGTTTGGGTCGCTAAATTGCGAAATATCAATTTCCCACCCTATATTCAGTATGTTTTGTACTTTCCTCAACATATGACGTCATGATGGACGTCATAATGGGGGAGGTTAGTACTAATTTGGTACCACTGGAAAGAAGAAACCCTAAGCTATTCATTGGTACCAAATGTACAGGCATCAGGGTGTTAGTAACGAAGAAATACAGGGGGGTGGTAACCCACCCACCCCCCCCCTTCGGGAGTTTTATTATAAAAAATGGCTCAGGTAGACGAGGGTAAGGAACAAAGGCTTGCCCATTGACCTATCAAGATTGTGTTCAATACTTCTGTAATGAGTAATTATTGCCCTAATACAGCAATAAAAATATATGACCAATTTTACTTATGCATAGTAAATATTTTTGGATTTTTCATATTTTGGTAACATATTTCAGAATTATCACTCAGTTGTATATGATACTCTGGTATATATTGGATAGTTAGATAATTGTGTGGTTGTTTTCTTACTGTTATGTACCCCCAACGAATTTCTATTTTGGATACTAAAAGTGTGGGTTGCAAAATATTGGATGAGACAAGAATCGGCCCAATATTTTAAAACTCATAGCGGATCCAATAATTGAGCATACAATCATAAGGGTACATTATCTTCAACCAAGTAGTTTCTACTGACCCTGGAGAATCACCCGGGATTTATCTCCACCTACTTTCCAAATAATCTGATACGCTTCACCATCACAAGGCACGTTTCTGGATAAAAAGCTGCATCATCGCTCATATGCAGGATTTTATCTGAGGCGGCATTTACAAGAAATGTCGGATGGCTTCGTGCCGGGGAAACTGTGGGGCAATACGGCCAAGTTAGCGTTCGTAAACAAACTAGCGCAGGAGCAATGGCCTGGGTCAAACCTAATGGGCCCTATGAAAAAGTGACACCACCAAATGAGCCCACTAATTACCTGCATTTATTTATATAGGGGTCATACTAACTACCCAAGATGTCAAAAAACCTTAGCAGTAGGTGGGCATGATAAACTCCCTAAATAGGACCCTATGATATTCTTGATCCTGACTCTGAAACCAAGATGAGCTCATAGAACCAAAGAACCATTTCTGTGCTGACAATTTTTTCGTCTAAAAATATTTTTTAATAAAGCATTACTACATCAATGGCCTGATGGTGGCGTATCATTACAGCCATCCAGTTGACTTTTGAAATTATCATTGGCCATGGTTTAAAAGATTTTAAAAGTTAGTACTTGAATTTGGTCTGCATTTTTGAGGTATTCGATTTGCAAAATGTGGTCACCGTGTAATTACTAGAAATAATAAACATCCATGCTAGTTAAAACTCAAATGGCAAGTTAGATTCTCAACCACAAAACCTTTGTTTTTCAAGATCAATTATACAAACTTACCTTAGGCCTCAAAACTTTGAGGGGAAAGGGAAAATAATATTAATATGAAAAATGCTAACTGTAAAAACACAGGCATACTTGTCTTGCTGTTATTGAAAATTGCAGCTAGTCATTGACTACTGTTCTTCCAGGCGTAAGCAAATTTGTGCCGAGGCAGTTCTATTGCGTCACGAACAGTATTTGGAGACGTCTTCCACTATTTAGGGATCACCATGAGTGAAAAAAGAAGATATTGACAAACATTTGGTGACCCATCTGTTCTTACTGAGGGGCCGACCCGAATCCAGCGGGCATTTTTGGATTTATGAAACAATCAGTGCTCGTAGAAATATGGCAGAAAAGTATACAGAAATAAAAACATATTATAACAGAAAGTCAACAGAAATTAATTGGTTTAGTATTCTCAAGGGAAAAACCAATGAAATCCAAAACTCCATTAAAGGACCATCATATAAACAGAATGACATTAATTTGAACTTGCCCTATTTCCAACCATAACTCAAATTGTCACTCTATGACATCTGGCATCATTAGTATTGCCTTACTGCACAGTTCACATTAAAGTAGTCACCATGTTACATGGACTACCAAACCAAAAACAATGGAGCAGGATTGGACTTTAGTTTTCATCCGAATTGATTTGGATGCGGTGCAATCCTTTTAAGAATAATATAAAGAAGATTCGAGTTTTGGAAAACGTTTAAAAATTATTTTTCTTTTTAAACAAATAAAAAAACCCTTACACAGTCGAGAATCGACTGTGTTTTCTTCTGTACGGTTTCTTTCTTCCTTTTCCTTCTTATTTTCTCTGCAACATGCTAACTATTCAGACATGGAACATCCATATTGACCAAAACTGGTCACAAGGAAAAGACATGCACAGAAACTTTTGACCGGACCCGATTGGTGTTCAAATTTGTTTTTTTTTTGGTCACGAAGGGGTCACAGGGGTCACACAACGTAACCATGCAGGAAATTAGCAAATCTCAACAAACTAATAGCTGTCATCTGTAGGACTGATCAACATACAAAAAAGTCAATTCGGACTTTGGTATGGTCACCATGAGTTAGGGGTCAGGGGTCAAAATACATCAATTATGTTACACTTCAAATCACTATCCTTCTACCGACGCTAAATGAGATCACGTGACTCATGTATATGGTACAGCTTGACGATCCCCAACAAAAGTTACTTAATGCATTTTGATCAAAGGTCATCTGGGGTCACTAGGTCAAAGTACCTTTCCTGTGTGTAAAATTAAACAAGGTCCAAATAGAAATTTTTTTATCCCATCCATGTAGACTTGATGAGAGGTCAATAAAAGTCAATTATGACCCCAGTACATGAACCATGGTTTAGGGGTCAAAGGTCAAAATACATCAAATAAGTTTACATTCAAATCACTACTACTTTACAGCAGTACATAGTATAGATCACGTGACTATGTATGTGGTGCAGCTTGACATCCCCCACAAAAGTTACTATGGAATTGTGATCAAAGGTCACTCTGGGGTCACTCAGGTGCAAACTCATTTACGGTGTGTAAAAAATTTAAAACAAGGTCAAATAGAAAATTCTTGTATCCTATCCTGTATTACCTTGCTAAGAGATCAATAAAAAGTCAATCATGAACCCCATCACCTGACCCATGGTTTAGGGGTCCAAGGTCAAAATGACATCAATTTACGTTATACTTCAAATCACTACTCCTTTACAGATTACATAGTATGATAACGTGACTAATGCCATGTGGTGAATTTGGATCCCCTACAAACGTTACTTACGTGAAATTTTGATCAAGGTCATTTGGGGTCAAGGAGCCAAGACCTAATTTTCAACTAAAAATGCTACTTCTACAAATTCCGGTCTGAGTAGTCTCGACTGTGTTAGATCTGTAAAACAGATCTAGTTTTTCATTTTCCATTATATAACTATTAAAAGTGCAACAAGAGGATTTTGAGGCAACTAAAATATTGTGGCATAATTAGTAATTTCATATAGATTAGACACTCAATAGATTTCTTACCTTGTATTTGCCTACAGAAATGTCTTAAAAGAGAGAAAAAGGGTGGTTTTGATTTGCTTATATTTCAATATAAAACATAGGCTGAATTTTGTATTTGCTCCTATACAAAATTAAAAATTTCACAATTTTGTACCAAAAAACATTTCTCAGCTTAATTCTTTCAGATGGTGATATTTTTGATGGAAAGCTTTACATCAGGGCAAAAAATCAGTACTTTCAATTTTTTTAGAGACACCATAATATGTGAAATCTCTTGTTGCACCTTTAAGGTCACTAAAGACCCTCATGACAATTACGTTTTAGGCACCACGATGCTCCGTGTTTTGCGCTCAATATATTGTTGAAATCAAAAACACCTCAAGGAAATGACATTCGGACAATTCAATTTCAATATTATAACAAAACATTAATCACATTTTACTGAGAAGCCACAAGAGATGCACTTTGATGGAATCAAATTCTGACTTTCACAAATTCTATACATACACACAATGTATTCAGGCTGCAGAATAACTTTTTCTTATTTTTAAATTTAAAATTGGAAAGAATTTTTGTGCAAATACTTTTGATAACCTCTAGGCTGTGAAAGCCCCAATGAGCAGACATTTCACCGTTTGTCTAAATGGCTGTTGTTTCAAGCCAACATTCACAGTCTACTGGATGGGCCAGCACAGTTAACACCATAATCTCTTTGCTTATAGCAGCAGCCAAATTGGTTTGTCTATCTGTCATTTGGGTTTTATGTTATTGGATAACAGAGGTTCCTGTAAAAGGCAATGAAATGCATCAAAGAGGCCATCGAAAAGAGTGGTCAATGTGCAGTAATATGACCAACACTAAAGGTGTGCATTATACTAAAGAAATTTAACCAAACGGTCAAAATATGCAAGTGAGGAATTCTACACTGTTCTCAAATGTACCCGACTTCTACATTTTGAGTTAATATTTAATTTACCTAAATCCTCAGGAGGAGTATACCTTCCTCTCCCTGATTGGGTATGGTAATCAGTTCAAGTATATATATACATACTTGAAGGCCATCATGCACAACACATAGCAAGGAGAGATATACTACTTATTACAGGTCCAACCAGGTACTGCAATTTATCATATCTTCCAAAATCACATGCTCTTTTACCAACATGGGAATCACCAACTTCTTTTATTTTTTTAACCCATTTTAACATTCAGCAGTGCATCAGGGAGAACCCATTATCACTAATGCAGTAAATTTAAGGGATACCAGGAAGAATGCCCATGGCTTAAAAAAGTGGGGAATTTGGGAAGCTCCTTCCCAGGAAAGTTGGCCATTTGGAGGGAAACTTGGCCATTTGGAGGGAAATGTATACATAAGATATAATGGGAAATCTGTGAGAAATGTGACTATCTTCCCGGGAAATTTAAATTTTTTTAAAACCCTGAAAATGCCTCTAAAACAGCAGGGAAAGATTTATGCATGGGAAGGATTCCAATTTTAGAAGTTCTTGGAGAAAAACCTGCGAGGGCAGGTTTGGATCAGCAACTGGGAATCGTACCTGGACCACATTGAAAGCCCACTAACCCACTTTTCCTATACCTCCAAGTGCAATGTAAAGTTAGTTTTTATGACGGCATTCATACTTTTATTTATTATGTGGTGTGTTATAAGTTCAAATGCCTGTTAAATTCCGTTGAGGTGTGCGTAGTAATAACAAGTAGCAAGAATATATCAAGACTGTCAGTGTCAGTAGATATGAGTATTAGCAATAACTGTGTTTTTGATACTGATGTGTCAGTCTCCAGACTAGACAGAAGCCCCACTGTCCACTCTCCACGAAGGTCACAATCGCCCATATTTCAAAAGGGTCATCACTTTACGAGAAAAATTGAATGGATGAGCAATGGCATACCGCGACATTTTCATCCAAGTGTGTAAGATCATGTTGGCCAAGATAGCTGGACATACATAAGACACGCCCGGACATTTTCTTGTTCATGACAAACTGACAATGATTGCCAAAGGTTGTTGCAGTTAATGAAGAGAAGGTAAGTACAAATGCAAAAGAAGGAACCATTGGAAAGTTGGAGGCGAGGGATCCCGTGGAAAAGGTCCCCAAAAACTTCATCGCAAGAAGAGGAGACATATGAACCTACATCAGTTAAGAAAATGGACTGGTCTCATACCCCAAAACCAAAGAGGATGAAATTGAAATCACCTTATGACATCTGCACTCCTGAAGACATATGACATTACCTACAGTGACATTGTGGACACAGGCTTTACAATTACATCTATTTGTCCAAAATAATGATCTTGCACCTTCTAATAGGCTGTATCATAGAAGTGTGCAATCACCATCACATGGCAAAAATGAGCGACGACATTGGTAATACTTAGTGTCCACAACTACCTACATACCTACCAAGTTTCATGAAATTGGTCATTATATTCTGGTCAGAGAAATGAAGTATTACATTTTTGGTTGATGAAAATAAATACGTACAATTACATCCATCCCGACGGTGTGACAACAGAAATCTATATGGTCCTTCCTCTTAGAGCTGGTGGCCCACAAAATCGTATCAGATGAGGATGAGGCAAGCAGGTATCATAAGTAGATACTGCCATTTCAATTTATCCAATTACTGTTAATATTTTGCTGTAATTATTTTACATGATGTATGGTATGAAAAATGTAGCCAATGAACAACAGACACTCAATGATAACAGACAGCAGTCTGTCTGGGTGAAACATCAGACCCAATGACATTGGACTTGGGCCTTCCACAAGGACTGGTCATGGGTCCTGAGATATTTGTATTTTAAGCTACCCCGGAGGGGACATTACAGTTACAATTACTGTAGCATCATCTATGGAGATGGTATTCAACTAAATGTAATGAAGCCCTTGGAACACTCAGCTATGCTTTCAAAATTGGGGGGATTGTAGTCACAATATCAGAGAGTGGAAGACTAAGAATTAACTACTCCTTTATGACACACAGACTGAGGTACTTCATATTAAATCCCACTATGCCAGAAATGTGGCTGCTATTACTCTGTCTATTGGAGATGTCAGAATTTTCCCAACTAAGGAAGTTTGTGATCTTGGAGCTGTTTTTGATGAACATCTAATGACGACCAGCCATATAAAATAGCCTTTGTTGCAGGTGTCTCCTTCACTACTCACAAAATTTGGCAAAGTATGCAGATATCTGGATGCAGACAATACTGAGAAATTAATCCATGCATTTATCACCTGAACACTGGACAACTGAAAAAACATTCCTTCCAAGGACCTAACTTTACAACATGTCTATCCAGAATATGGCAGCAAGGATTGGCACATTATCAAGGATTGACCACATTTTTCCCATTCCAACTATACTGGCTGCCCATTCAAGATTGAATTGTGTACATATTGCTCTGCTGACTTAATTACTGGTCTGGCTCCATTATTTGTCTGACCTAGTGTATCATATACTTGTCCAGGGTTACTGAGATTTTTTATCACAAAACCTACTTTGTGAGAAGGCAATGCAACCCCAAGACCTATGGCAAGTCTTTCTCAGTGTTTGTACCTAGAAGAACACTCCATATTCCTTTAATACATAAGTTGTTCACATTGCTGATCAGTGATGAACCCACATTTGCTTATCCGTACACTAGTTCTGGACACGCAATGTAAACAGTACGTATTTAGGATGCAGCTGTCAGTCACATTTTTTGTGGTGTGATGCATTTTGTGATGCGATCAATATTCTATATTAATTCATCTAGCCCTGGAGTCTCATGAAAATACACTGTATGTCATGGCACCAGGGGGAATGCCAAATTGTTTGCTAATCAGCAATTGGCTAAATCTTTGATGATCGTTTAATTAAATTTATCTCTGAGGGAAGTGGGGAAGGTTTGGGATCCCATAAAACCGGTTTAACCCCGCCAGAGTCTGGTCCTAAGCCTAGAGACCTCAGAGAGTCGTTTGAATGATGCCCGCCCATGACAGGGAGATGTGCAGTTCAGGAAATTCTTCCTGAGACACTTTGAAGGGGCACTTCTCGCTCGACCTTCATAACACAGTTGATTACAATATGGTGGGCAGTTTCTTAACATTTTCTTATTTTTTTTACTTTTAACATGGTGGCCAACGGTGTGGAAACATATAGAACCGGTGTAGATGCAGCAACCGTTCGAAATATGGTGTCGTGGTTTGATTTTTAAACAAGTTTTGCCAATTTTGAGCATGTGATTCAACCATGGATCAGGTTAGTATAGTTTTTAATTTATTAAGGTGGTTTTTTAATGAATATCAATGCTGTTAGTTTAGATTATAACTTGGATTTATGCCAATTTTTACTTGCCATGGACCTGGATATGGTGAATTCATTCTCACGTAGGTGGCAGAGGCAAAAGTTCGGATGTAACGCCAGAGTGAGAGGCTGGCGTTGGAAACTGTGGTTTTTTATATTCAGAAAAAGGAGATCTTACGCCAAGGTATGCTTTGACAACCGACGACTAGTAGTTCTTTTATAGATAACTGGAAATATAGTATGGCTATTTTTTGGATATTTGTGCGACTAGATCGTTGGAATCAATATTTTTTGCTTGTGAGAGAGCAGTTAGAAAATTTTTGACAAAATACTGAATGAGCGTTTCGGTATTGACTGAGAACTTGTAATTTTTGATGTTCATTTTGAAGACAGGAGTCCAGCAAATGTTGGCAAATTAATACGTAAAAAAGTTGAGCAACTCCACAGATCAAAAAAAAAAAGGAGTAAAATCAATGACACTTCTGCCCTGAAATTATAATTTATGCAGATTGATCAAATGTGGTTGTTTGGAAATCCGCAATTTTGCAGGTTGGAATAAACATTCTGCCTGAAATTAAATTTCGTGCAGAATTTCAACTAAGCTTATTTGTTTGGTTTTGGTTCAAGTTTGAGATCAGTAGAGCGACTCATAACTCATTTCGCTGCTTCATGTCTAGAAGGCCTTCCAAACAAAAATTGGTCAGCCACATCCAATGATGTTGGATACGTTCAGAATTGCTGTTTTGGATTTTAAAGTAAGGTGGTTATTAAGTAAGATAACCATTTGAAAATTGGTGAATTTTTGGTTATCCAATAAATAAGTAAAATTTGTGAAATTATGTAGCAAGTTAATCTTGTTTGGAAGAAAATTAAAGTGTAATTTTGATTTTTCAAATCAAGCACTTGTTGAGTTAGGAATATCGATCTGTGAGTGGAGGTACACCGCGGCAGAATTCCGGCTCTCTGTCATTTGTTGTACTGAAGCATTTGAGCTTGTAAACAGTGAGGGTGACGCTGTGATGAGACTGTATTACTAAATAATATTGATTTTAAAATTTTAAATCAAATATTTTAATGTAAAAAAAAAAATGCATTTTATGAAAGGTGTATTTGTTGTTATGAGAAATCGGTTGTTGAATTATTGTTATTCCTCATTCAACCAGAGACATCACTTCCACTGTTAAAACAGCATTAATTATTGACTGTAATTTTACATTCATTTGAACTGCAAATATGCAATTTGTCAATATCATTGCACTATGTCCAGGATTTGATCCAGCGATGAAAAAAAAAATATTGTCGTTAAATTTTTATGAGGAGGGTGTGACGTGTTGATCTCTGTGAAAAATAAAGCAGAAAATTGACACAATTTTATAAGTAAGGGGGGTGTGACGCGATCAATATTCTATATTAATTCGTCTAGCCCTGGAGTCTCATGAAAATACACTGTATGTCATGGCACCAGGGGGTGTGCCAAATTGTTGCTAATCAGCAATTGGCTAACTCTTTGATGATCGTTTAATTAAATTTATCTCTGAGGGAAGTGGGGAAGGTTTGGGATCCCATAAAACCGGTTTAATCCCACCAGAGTCTGGTCCTAAGCCTAGAGACCTCAGAGAGTTGTTTGTATGATTCCCGCCCATGACAGGGACATGTGCAGTTCAGGAAATTCTTCCTGAGACGCTTTCAAGGGGCACTTTTCACTCGACCTTCAAAAACCATGTTGATTACAATATGGTGGCAGTTCTCCACATGCTTTTTTTTTAATTTTAACAATTTTATATGAAATTGTTGTGGATGTGCGAGATTCAAGAAACAAGTACTGCTTATTTTAAAATATTTTACTTATTTTGCAAACCTTTTGCTCAATAACATGGAAATGTTGACGTTTATGTCATGCTTTGTAAAGTGCTTAGAGGCCATTGCTTTATGTGCCTTATCAATTCATTTTATTATTATTCTCATCATTAATATTACTGAAGCAAACACTTGCATGTTTTGGATTGTAACCACACCATTGTAACAATATTACTGACAACAAGGACTAAATAAATTGTTGACAACTAAGATAATTTACGAGAAAATGTACTTTTGAATTTCAGACTGAAAATCACAAACAAACAACTGTTTAATACCAACTAGCATTTTACCCTCTTCACCCTCACTAGAGGGCAGAACACTAAAACATTTTGCTTTGGGGTTTTGAGAACATTTACACATTTTTTTTTATGGTTTTATGGCTTTTAGCCTTAAAAGAGTACTTTCATTGTAACTCAATTATATTTAGGAGTGGGCCTATATGCATGATTCTAGCTGAATCTATGGCGATGGGAAACTCAATTCAAATATTATATAGAGGCTTGGAGAAACTTGTGAGCACAGAATTAAAGATGAAAAGACCATTATATTTTTGTCTTTATTTAATTCTCTGCTCTCCAGTTTCTCCGAGCCTCTGTATAATATTTAACTCATATTTACTTAGTCTGACAATTAACTGTTTACTGATTATAAACTTAATTTGCAAAATAAGAAGACAACTTTTGTGATCAGTATTGTGTCTATAAGAACACAACGGTATCCTACGAGACAGCCATATAATAACATATCTGGCCTACACCAGGTTAAAATGAGATGCAACTAAGACAAGGAGATAACAAACATGTAAGAGTGGGGTACCTTGAGGTGATCTGCCATCACAATAATTGAAGGATCCTTGAGGGCACTCAGGAGTTCTTTGGTGACCCTCTTCTTCTCTCGACGGTAATTCTTCTTCTGTGCCTGTTGGGTAGACAAATATGGCATAATGGTTGTAATATCAGATTACTTGTACGTTTAATAATATTTGCATTTAATATTTTTATTATGATATGCAATCCACGAGGCAATGACATGCACCATTTTATGGTCAGATGTCCTTGGATACTTTGAAATGAAAGGAAAGAGGAAAGACAGATAAGCCAGAATTAACAAAAGCAAGAAAAACAGAAAAAACAAAGCGAAAGAAACAGAATAAAAGAAAGAAAATAGAGAAAGACTTTGGAGAGATTGATTAATTATAATGTCTTTTAAAAATTTCAATAATAATTTCATTATAAATTCTAAATTTAAAGGTTTGTCAAACAACCCTCCTCGGACGGTGGGCAATTCAACAGGACAAATGTACTGTATATCACAACTATCAAGACAAATGTACTGTATATCAAGATCAAAGATCAAGACCAGGATGGGTGAGAGGGGCTGGGAGAGGGGAAAGTGGGAGAATGGTGGAGTGATCAAGGACAAACTTACAGAAAGGGAAGATGAGAAAGGGGAAGAAAATGAGGGGAAGCAACAGAATGGGAGATGGGAAGTTAAAAGAGAAATGGAGGGGATTATATTATACTAATATATTTGTGTATGTGATACTGTTTCTCATTTGTCAAACAAATAAGCTAGCTAGCTACAATCTTGGAAATAATTATTGTTGGAACAGTGAACAATTTTTGAAAAGCTGTTCCCCCATCTCCCAAACCAATGTTGAATGATGCATCAGCATCAGCAGTTTTTAATTCCCTCAACATTGATTTGATGGGGGTGGAGAAGAGTAAGTTGAAGTGGAAGGTTTTCAATTGAGTGATACCAGGGGCTTGTAGGTTTTTAACACTGGTCTGGATGAGCAATGTAGCAAATTGTGTGAGTGCTCCAACTACTTTTTCTTTCCATAATTGTAGGCTCTTCCATGTTAAATATACATTTCTGAAGAACCTGATGACAAATTTACACTTAAACATCAATGCAAAAAAAAATTGTCAGAACACCTTCCTCTCTATATACATTCCAGGAATTTCAAAACAAATTATGCCTGTGTATTTCCTAAATATAACTACACCATTTCAAAAGTGTATCATGGTAAAGAATGTCCATTACCCCAGGTTATTGTACCATGCTCATGCCAATCTTGTAATTTCACGTCAGGTAGATTCTTGTTTGTAACATATGTGTCCACAGAGGCTCATTTCTTACAGACAGATTCAGTTATATTTTCAGTAACAGTAAGTGATGTAGCCTTGTTCAAGGCGCTCTACCAACTTCATTCACTGCATGGTTCACACGTCTGATACATAATGTCACAGATCATCTTGGGCAGAAATAGGTGAGGAGTGGAGCATATTCCCCTCCCTAAACTTACAGAAGGAAATAGCATACCATGGCAAAACTTCATTTTATCAAGCACCTAATTGATGGCTCTAATTCCACCTGGCCTATGTTCCATGCTTGCAGCCTTCCAATAGCAAGTTCAATAAATCACCCTGAGTAGCATAGCCACTGCATCTGACCACAATATGTATTTGTGGTTTTATACCCAGACTAGCAGGCCCCCAAGATCCAGTGTGCACAATAGACCACCAAGGAGTATACCAATTTTTTTATTGAATCTTTCTCTAGACAGGGTAGCCCCTTCAATGCTAAATCACTGATTTCAAACCTGCAAACACAATGTTCATAATAACTGAGAATAAATGTCAATAAAAAAGTAGCAAGTTTGTCGGTTCTTAGCAGACAGCTTTGAACAAGGTTATAAGTGATGTGATCAGAAAGTTGGGATGCATTCACATATAAAATAAGTTGCAAGTCTGTAATCACTCTGAAGTATTACCAAGAAAGAATACAATTTTCTTGATATTTTAATATTACTCAAAGCATAAGCACTTAAAGGTGCTTGTTCCGATTTATGTGTATTGTGTTCTCTACTTGATATGAGAGCCAGGCACTTGCACATACATCCCATCAAGTACCGTGGGAAACAAACTAGCGGTTTTGATGGTAGACGCAATAATGCATGTTGCAAAGCCCTATTCAATACTGTGCTAATATTGATGGTTAACCACTAAAGCGGCGGTTTTTTGTTTATATCTTGGGAATGAAATGGATTTGAGGGCTCAAATTTCAGGACGAGAATGAGAAAAATACGGGCTTTCATCTGACATCAAAATCGATACTACTTCCGGGTAAATCAGGGGGGTCCCAAAGACAATCGGAACACGCACCTTTAATGGCACTATGGTGAAAATTTCATTAATTGTAACTTTGTTATGTCAATGTCAATCTTTGAACCAATAATGCCCAACAAGCATTTCATTTTGCTTGGTTGCACTTCATATGGGATATGACCTAATTGTACCATCACCGTCCTAGCACCAAAGACAGAAAATCAATGTTGGGAAAAACCACATGCCAAATCTGAACCCCTAAGTGAGAAAACTTGAAATATTAGTGAAGGTTCATTTTAATTAAAGGATGAGTGAGGGAAGTAAAATTATACTCAGAAATTAGCCCTTCTTTTGTTTTGACATACTGAAAACAAATTGAATGTTCACAATTCTTATATGGTTGACTCAACAAAACTGAGAGGGTCTCAGAAGCTGTGGTACATACTATCCTGAATCTATAACATACAGTTAACAAGTTGATCCCATATCGCTTCACAGCATCTTTGTTTGTTTTTTTAAAAGTTTATTCTGGAATTTGTTTTAACTAGTCTTTTTTTTAATGGATTTTTTTATTTTTTGCTTCTTTTATTTGGAATTGTATTTTATCCTGGAAATTTGTTTTTGAACAAACATGTATGTTGCCTGTATGGAAGGTCCCATTTTTGTGTCGCCTTTGTGTCGCCTGCCTTAAGGCAGGAAGACACATAGGGATCACTTTGTCCACTGTTGTTGTTGATGTCTGTTGTTGTTGTTGTCGTTGTGAAAAAGGGTTAACATTTGTCTGTAATATCCTCATACTTTGATGATTTAAACCCCAAACTTGGGCCACAAGTGCAACTTGGCATCCCCCATTTGTTGATGTCAAAGGTCACATACCAAGGTCAAAGGTCATGTGAGGTCAAGTTGTAAGATAGGCTGAAAATGTAAATTTAACCTCATTTGAAAAGTTGAAGTTCAACTGGAACCAAACTTGGTTTATGGAGTTTACATGCAAACCCTCATTTGTTTATGAGCTCAAAAATCACATATCAAGGTCAAAGGTCATGTCATTCACAAACCGCGACATGCATTTGCTATATGTCCCACAACCCAACTGAGCTTTCAAGACAGGGTTGATAGCTCAGTTGGAAATAGTGGCATGCGGGCAAAAGTACTTTTCTTTAAAATCTAGTTTAAAGAGACACTGGCACATTTGAAAAATAGTGCGCCCTCAAGATTTTTCAAAATTTATATTTTTGCATGTTTGTAAAGCTTTTATATACATTAGCCCTCACCTGAAATAATTAAGATCAAATCAGTGTCCTTATGGGTAAACAGAACGATTTTATAATTAATGTCGCCGGTGACATTAATTCAGCAGATGACGGAAATGGTGTTTAACACCAGAAAACGCACGCCGTATACATGTTTCCCACGGCATGAACGCTGTTTGACCGGTCTGTGACCTTTGTGGTTTTAATATCAATGAGTACAAGTCTATTATATTCATGTAATATACACAATTGTTGATTAAAGTATGGAAAACTTAAAAGTTAACCTAAAAATTACCTGGATGTCTTTAACCTCTTATTAACGTTCCTATCTGTGTTTTGAGTATGTTATGTTATGTGTAAAATGTATCTCTATTCTTCCAATGGCCTAGACTATCATTTGAGAGCAAATTGAAGAAATTTCATATTTTGTGAAAGTGTGCCAGTGCCGCTTTAACACGTCTCTATGGAGAATGGGCATATAGAGGGCGCTATAACATACAAATCATGACCTTTATTTATCATTAAAGATGCATTTTGTGATTCTAGCACCTCATTTTTTGTGTATGGTTCATTAGATATCTCGAGAAAAGGCTCGTTTCCAAAATTTCAGTCAATTAAGATGTTGTGGGAGGGCGGGCTGGTGTAGTGGCTCATCCACTCGCCCTTCACCAATGGAGGCCCGGGTTCAATCCATTCGTTATGGGCAGAAATATACAAAGCATGAATTCTTCCAGAGTAGATGAACTTGCACATAAAATTATGCACACATACTATACATTCTGCAAACGTTCAAAGATATAAGAATCTAAACTTTTCTTAGGTAAGTTCGGGGATGAGGCTGTGGAATCATGAAGTGCCCCTTAAATAATGTAGAGAAGACCTTCCACAAAAAACAATTGAAAAATCGGAGTGCAAAAAATTAAAATGCCACATCTTTTTAAATGCGAAATAATATTGCTTACTTTAAAGTAATTGCTGACTCTCATTTTGTTGAATGCATCGGGATGTTTCATCCAAGTACGTATCATCATGGGAATGCAGAACAAATAAAGTGAAAATAGATGCCATTTGTCAGAAACTTACCATCAAACATTAATATTGTGCCAGGTTTTATGTCTGTGCCCTTCTTGAAATGGTTCTTCAGGTGACTGGGTCACCTGAACAACCGTGTCAAGAGCACTGACTCAAGGAAGATACACAGAATTATCTAATACATGGCATTGAACACACATATCTATCACATGGCAGCTTATCAGTGGCGGATGCCAGGATTTGAAAACGTCAAAATTACTGGGGGGCTGAAGCTGATGAAACTGGTCAAAGCTTCAAAAATGGGCTGATTTGCAAGATTTGCAGAAGTACCGGGGGGCGCGCGCCCCATCCGACCCCGTCCCGGATCCGCGCCTGGCTATATTGCCATAAAACTTCTGAGTTCACATGCATGATGGTATATAGTTGTTATGATTCGTAGCTTCAAGACTCGTTTTTACTTAATATTTAATGTCAGCGTGCGTAGCACAGCGGACATATTGTGCTCCTAGCCGTTCTTTCTTTCTTTCTAAAGACGGCTTCTGGCCGTTCTTCGTTCTGTTTTTGATGCGTTTCTTACAATACGGCCTTCAGGCCGTCTTGTTCTGTTTTGATGCGGTCTTTCTGCTTTCTTTCTCGTCCACATTCAAATGCGTTAGCTCAGTCATGTTTGACGTATTCTGACCAGACTCCCACCGAATGACCGCTGAGGCCATCCCATTTATGTCATATGACTTTGATCCATGTCGGGGTCCATCTCGGGGTCACGGGGTCAAAAGTTGTCATTTCCTTAAAAAGTTTCAGTCGCGTACAATGTACAGGCACGGTGACGGGACTCATGCATATGAAGTAGTTGAGAACCTCACACAATGTTATGGGTGAGAGGTCAAGCGTGGGGGCATTAAGGGGGCATCTCCGGTCTTACTTGTAAAAATCATTCAAAATCTCAAAAATCTTTCAAATAATGCGATCTGATAGTAGAACGTTGCATGGCACGTGACTTCATACATATGAAGCAGCTTGAGACTTCACAAACGTTGTGCTCGGCATGGGGGGGTCAAAGGTAAGGGGAACTCGGTAAAAACCAAAAAAATATTCCAAAATTTTTATTTCAAATGTAAACATAGTAGAGGGACATAACCTTCAGATATGCATTAGTTACCTGAGGTATGCAGGTATTTATTTTCGGAGGTCAAAGGTCATTTAATGGTCATTTCGCGTTTTAGGCTAATAACTTCAGAATTAATTTTATCTCCAGAACTAAGCAAGTAGGAATTTTTTATTTGCCTTGGACACAAATGAATTTTTGTGGGTATACGAATGGGTGTTTTTTACGGATCAAAGGTCATTAAGGGGGTCAAAACGGTCAATTTTGCAAAAAAGGCTAAAAAAATAAGGACTCAAATTGGATTTATCTACAGCCTATAGAGGACAGATTAAGCCGTATTACTACATGTGATGTAACATTAATCGGTAGAAGAGGTGTTGGTAGTCTCGACCCCAAAGGTCAAAGTTCAAAGGTCAAGGTAAAATTTACAACAAGCTCCGATTGAACTGAAATTTGACAGGAATAATCCTCGGATATCGTAAATACGAAAAAAATTACAGTTTGACCTATTCGTGACCAGGGGGTCACGTTATAGAGGTGCAAAGGTCAAAATCCCCCTGACATGCTTGGATTGAGTTGAAACTCAATAAATTGATCATTGTAAAGTTTGTTAAACACGGTTAAAAATACATTTAATGGACATTTGGAAATATGGTCAAGTACAGGGGTCAAGGTCAAGTCACCTCAAGGGGTCATGAAGGGGATCATCATCCATCCCAATACGGCGCTTCTTGTAAATTAGATCTGTTTTTTCTGTCTCAGGTCTAGTTACACAGTCGAGGAAATCGACTGTGTCTTTCTTGTGTACGGTTGTCTTTATTTCTTCTTCTTTTCTTCTTTCTTTCTGTCAACATGCTAATATCTCAGACATGCCACATGTCATATTAACCAAAAATCGTGACTTAAGGTCAAGTACAGACACACGAACTTTTGACATGAGCAGATTGGTGTCAAAGGTCACGATAGGGTCAGAGGGGTCAACACAGTTAACCAGCAAAAATCTAGAATTTAGCTCAAATATCAAAACTAATACTGTCATCTTGTAGGACTTGATCAACACTACAAAAAAGTCAATCATGACTAATCACTTGAGCCCATGGTTTAGGGTCAAAGGTCAAAAATCTTCAAATTACGTTACACTTCAATCACTACTACTACTAAGACTATACAGCCAACCTGATTCATGTGAGTCAGGATATGAATAGCTTGAGCCCCTTTTACGAAAAGGTTTATGGGTCTCAAGGTCAATATGGGGTTATCTGGGGTCACAGAGGTCAAGACATATTACTGTGTGTAAAATTTAAAATAAGGTCAATAGGAAATTGTTAGCCCACTATAGGTACTTGAGAGCGGTCAAAAAAGTCACTCATGACTTCATTCACTTGACCATGTTTAGGGGTCAAAGGTCAAAATACTTCAAATTAGTTACACTTCCAATCACTACCCTTCACAGATTACTTAGTATGATCACGTGACTTCATGATATGTGCAGAGCGTGACATCCCCACAAAAGTTACTTAATGAAATTTTGACCAAAGGTCATGTGGGGGGTCTCAGGAGTCCAAGACCTGATTTTCACTAAAAATGCTACTTCTACAAGCTCCGGTCTGAGTACTCTGACGTGTGTTCAGATAGATCTGTAGACAGATCTAGTTCTTTTTCTTCTTTCAACACGTTCCAAGATTGCGTCTAGCTCAGTCTTGGTTTGACGTTTTCTGACCAGACTTACACCATATGACCGCTGACTTGGACCTTTTATGTCATATGACTTTGTCCCCTGTCGGGGTCATCTCGGGGTCACAGGGTCACAAGTGTCCATTTTGCTTGTCCCCAGTTCGCGCCCCTCCAGATTACAATGCACGGGTGACGTGAACTCATGGATATTAAGGAGCTTGAGACCCTTCCACAAAAAGTTATGGGTTGATGAGGTCAATCTGGGGTCATAAGGGGGAAATTCCGAGTTTAATGTGAAAATCTTCAAACAAATCTGCAAAAATAGCTATTATCGGTATGATGCAAAGTGCCTGTACTGTGACTCATACATAGAAGCAGCTTAAGACCCTTCAAGAACGTGTGCTCGGATGGGGGTCAAAGGTCATTAAGGGGGAACTTCCGGTCAAAAAACCAAAAATATTCCAAAGATTCAAAAATTTTAGCCAAACCCAACATTAGTACATGACTTACTTGCAGATATGCTTTCATGTTACCTGTGTATGCAAGGTATTTGTATTTGGAGGTCAGAGGTCATTTATAGGTCATTTGTCATGTTTAAGGTAAATAATTCAAGAATTTTCATCTTCCAGAACTAAGAAAGCTATGTAGAATTTTATTATTTGCATGGAACAATGCATTTTGTTGTGACAAAAGGATTTTGTTACCCAGGATACAAAAGGTCATTAAAGGGGTCAAAGAGTCAATTTGGCCAAAAAATGTTAAAAATAGACCAAAATTGGATTTGATAATCAGCCTATAGAGGACAGAAAAGCCTGTTATTACTACAGTGATGTAACATTTAATAGTAGAAGAGGTCATTGATACTCTCGACCCCAAAGGTCAAGTCAAGGTCAAAGGTCAAAATTACAAACAAGCGCCGATTGAACTGAAATTTGACAGGAATAAACCCCGGGATATGGTAAAATACAGAAAAATATACCAGTTGACCCTTTCGTGACCCAGGGGTCGCGTTATAGAGGTACAAAGGTCAAATCCCTGACGATGCTTGGATTGAGTGTAATTTAATGTTGTCAAAATACCTTCTTGGAAGGATTACGCCGATATAACCAAACTGGTTCAGAGGACAACTGACCCTTGCTTCGATGGGATGTTCAGGGATAAGAAGTCAAAGTCATTAAGGGGGTCATTTTCGGTTTGAAGCAAAAAAAATTGTGAAAGAAAAAAAAATCGCTTGTGTCCTTAACAAAATACGAACAGAGTGAAGTCATAAGCACATGATTGTTACCAGGCAGGGTCTTCGTGGTTGTCCACAATTTCAGGAGCAAAGGTCATTAAGGGGTCACTTCCGGTCAAAAAACCAAAAAGGATTCCAAAATTTTCAATTTTGTTCCCCTTTCCACCAAAAAAAAACCCAAATAGTACAGTTGATGAACTTTGACATTGGTGTTCATGTTACCTGGTGAGCAAAAGTACTTTATTTTGGAGGTCAAAGGGTCCATTAAGGTCATTTTCCGGTTTTAAGGTAAGTAATTTCAAGATTTTTTCTCATTAACTAAGCATAGTTAAGAATTTTTTATTGCCACTGAAACAAGGCATTTTTGTTGTGTAACACGAGGTTTTTTTTTTATACCGTGGATCAAAGGTCATTAAGGGGAGTCAAAAGGCAATTTTTGCCCCAAAAACATTGATAAAAATAAGACACCAAATTGGCGTATATCTCAGCTATAGAAGGACAGATAAAGCCTGTATTGCTGCAGTGATGTGTAATTGTAAATTAATGGTAAATAACAAGAAGTCAATGATAGTTTCGATCCCAAAGGTCAAAGTTCAAGGTCAAAGGCTTCTCAAAATCTACCAAAAGGCTCCGATTGAGCTGAAAATTGTCAGGGATAATCCTTGTGGCTATCATACATACAGAACAAGTACAGTTGACCCCATACGTGACCCAGGGGTCACCTTATAGGGTGAAAATGTTCAAATCCAGACATGATGGATGAGTTTTGAAACTCAATAATATTGATCGTCGTTAAGTTGTTAACACGTTAAAATAGCATTTAAGACATTGTGAAGATTAGATGAAGTTACACGGGTTCAAAGGTCAAGTACGCCTCAAGGGGGTCATAAGGGGATGCACCATCATATTCCCAATACGCCGTCTTGTAAATTAGATCCGTCCCCAGGTCTAGTTCTTCTTTCTTTCTTTCTCTTATGGCAACACTTCAATTATTGCCTCTAGATTCAAGTCATGGTTGACGTTTATTCTGACCAGACTTCCACACCCAAATGAACGGCTGAGCATCACATTTATGTCACATGACTTTGACCCCTGGCGGGGTCACATAGGGCGTCACAGGTGGTCAAAAGGGTCATTTTGCTTTAAAAAGTTTCAGCGCCTAACAGATTTACAATGCACAGTTACATGACTCATGCATATGAATAGCTTGAGACCCTTCACAAAATTATGGGTTGAGAGGTCAATCTGCGGTCATTAAGGCGCACTTCCGGTGCTTATGTGAAAAATCTTCAAAAAATCTTCAAAAAAAGCAATCGCAATCTGAAACATTGCATGGTCACATGACTAATACATACGAAGCAGCTTAAGAACCCTTCACAAACGTTGTGGCTCGGATGGGGGTCATAAGGTCATTAAGGGGAAACTTACGGTCACAAAAACCAAAAAATATTCAAAAAATTTTTATCTCAATGTAAACATAGTTAGAGTGACATAACCTTCAGATTTGGAATAAGTGCTACCTGATGTATTATAAGGTATTTTATTTTAGAGGTCAAAGGTCATTTAGGTCAAATTTCGGTTGTAGGCTAAATAACTTCAAGAATTGTTTATCTCCAGAAACTAAGCATAATGAATTTTTTATTTACACTGGAACAATGCTTTTTTGCTGTTTGTCCTTGAGGTTTTCATATTGGGGTCAAAGGTCATTTAAAAGGGGTTCAATTCAAGGTCAATTTGCCAAAAACTGCTAAAAATAAGACCAAATTGGCCTATATCTCAGCCAAGAAGACGATAAAGCCCTTCTGGCTGCTAGTGATGTTACATTAATGGTAAAAGAACGAAGTCTATGATAGTCTCGACCCCAAAGGTCAACAAGATCTACAACAAGCTCGATTGAGCTGAATTTGTCAGGGATAATCCTCGTGGCATCATTAATACAGAACAGGTACAGTTGACCCCTCACGTGACCTAGGGGTCCACTTATAGGGGTGAAAAGGTCAATTCCCTAACATGCTTGGATTGAGTTGAAATCAACAATATTTTGATCCTTGTAAAGTTGTTCACATAAAAATACATTTAATGGACATTTGGCATATTGGTGAAGTTACAGGGGTCAAAGGTCAAGTCACCTACAGTAAGGAGTCATAAGGGCGATCACCATCCCTTCCCGATACGGCTTGTAAATCAGATCTGTCCCCAGGTTAGTTCTTCTTTCTTTCTTTCCAAACCTCCTTAAGAATGTTTTCTCCTAACCAAACGTTTGGGCCACGATTTCACAACTCTAAACTTGTGTCTGAAGAACCACTGGACCAAGCGTCATATATGGGGTAATCAGAATTTGTGACAAACTTCATGCGTCCTGATTAAAGGGGCATCTTGAAATCTATTAAATTCCTTTTCTTCGCCATAAATCAATTACTATGGTCCGAAATTTCACTCAGAAGAACCATTAACCCAAGGCCCATCTAGGGTGTTGTTACATAGATTGGGGTGAAAGGCCATGTAGGCCGATTAAAGGGGGCCATTCTTTGAACAACTATTAATTCCTTCTTCACTAAACACAAATCAATGCCTATTGATCACCAAAAAATTCAGTCAAAAGAACCATTAACCCAAGCCCATATAGGGTGTATGTACACAGATTTGAGGTGGAAGACAGTTGTAGGCCGATGAAAGGGGCATTCTTTGAAAATCGTTAAATCCATTTTTGCCTCCAATTTAATGCTATGCTCACCAAGTTGGTCTGAAGAACCACTGACCTAAGAACATAAGGGTGTAAACCACATGCGGCGTCAAAGGTTTTTTTTTTTCTTGCTCATGTAGGCGATTAAAGGGCATCTTCATCAAATCTATAAATTGTGTATTGTTTCTATATTAACTCCTATGATCACTTAAAATTTAGAAGAACCTCTGACTTCAAGGATCCAGATAGAGTGGACACAGATGGGTGAACGACAATGTTTGGCTGTTAAAGGGGTATTCTTTGAAAATTCAGCAATTCCTTCAGTCTCAAATTCGTGCTTTGATCACCCATGTTGGTCCGAGAACAACCCAGTAACCAATGACAGAGTCCTATGGGGTTGTTCTGTAAACAGATTATCAAATTCAATATACAACTGATTAAAGGGGTATATTCTTTGAAAAATTGTAAATTACATATATTCGCCTTACTTACTCAAGATAACCCTCCGTTCAAATTAACAGGTTACTAGAAACATTGCATGCTGACATTAGTGCTATTCAGAAAGCCACATTTAGCCCTAGTATGTTCTGTTATCCATTACCATATAGTTTTTTGATGTATCAATGGATGAACAGTCATTTTATGTATGGACGGCAATCACTTTATGTTGTAGTCAGCGATACAGGGGCCGATTCCTCACCAGGTGTTATTTATTGTACATGTGAGTATATGGCGTCAGGAAGTGTATCCCGAGAAAAGAGACATCAAAATCATGAGCCAGAAACCAATGCGCCAATATCTAAGGTCTGAACAGTATAATACTGGTGAATTCAGAAGGGGCGTGTGTATATGTGTGTGTGTGGGTGTAGGTGAGGAGTGGTTTTAGGGATGTGTGGGTGTATGTATGAGGTACGTGCCATACATGTGAATGGAATATATATGTCAGATTAACCCTTTCTACCTTTAAAGCCATTTTAACAACACACCGCAGGGAGGGAGAGTGGTTACACGCTCCTCAGATTTTCCGTATACTATTCTTTTAATTTCAGTACAAAATGATAGCTAGAGTGTATTATTCTATTGATGGTATCAAAATAAACTGCAAACATTACCACTGAAGTCATTATGGCATCATAAGTGAAGACAAGTATGATAATACTGGATATAGGGTGGACCAATTTTGCAAGTGTTTACTGGCTCGACAATCATTATGGCCACTAAAATGACTGAGTATATACAACTAGTCATTCAAATCACCTTAGCGGGAAACTGAAAAATGCATGGAAAATCGAAATTTGCGATTATTTTAAACTTTTGAGAAATAGTGATATTTTACACCTAGTTCCAAGTGTTTGTCTATGGAAATTGACAATTAGTGCAATGTGAAACTTTATGACACCCACTTAGCAAAGATAATGTCTAGGCCATGTTGATACCCTTTCAAGATATCCAATGGATAAAGAGGACCATAGCTCTCATGGTACCAAAATCGACAAGTACCTGTGGTAGCTCTGTGACATCATACTAAGTGTGGTACCTTTTCCCCAGAAGGAAGGTGTGTCACCCTCGCCCCACCGATTCAGGACTCGCCTGTACACTATCTTACCCAGCGGAGTGTTTGATTTGAATGAAAGGAGCATATAAACTGTCGATGACAAGTAAAATAAATCATTAGTCATCGAAAACAGGTTTGGGAGGGTAAAATGGGGAAGGGGTGAAGCGGTGCATAACAGATGACTAGACCTTTTCCATTTCATTCCATCATGGCACTATTAAATGGAGGCACTTGACAGTGATATATCAGCAACACTCTCAGTCAGTTATTTCAAAGGTCTCTTTTACTTCAACATTTTCAACTTTTGGGGGCAAGGACCAGAATGGTGTTATGTACCTGAAGTACCCTCACTGGAATACGTACCCAATGAGGAAAAGGTCTATTTCTGCATCTTTAGTTGTGATCAATCTGTAGCCATAATCTGTCTGGAGGAGAAGAATAAATGTATCTTGTGAGGGTCTTATACATCAAGTGTTCTATTTGTGTTTTCATTTCATCCAGACATTAAGTGACGAAGAGGTAGTAACCGTGAAATGAGGAGGGGGGAACAGATGGAGACAAGTCATTAAGTCTCCCTAGCACACTGCTTTTAGTAGTGTTGAATGTAATGAGTTGAACATAGAAGTGAGACAGAGTGGGTGCCCTGTAGTTTAGATTGTAGACAAAATCCATAGTGATTAGTTCAATCTGTGTTGGCGGGGATTTTTTTCTTCCATAATCCTGCATTGAGAGGATCTGAATAATTCCACAAAAATAAAGGACCAACAAACATTACATCTTCTCATAGTATACAAATACTACATGGTGGGAGGGAAATAGTGCCAATCATTTTTCCCTATGTGACTGGCTACAAGGCCTACCACCCCGAACCCGAAGGGTGAGGGGTTGGTATGCCTGTAGCCAGTACCGAGGGAAAATAGTGCACTATTTCCCCGACATAGCATGTAGTATTGGTTTTTATTACACTTAATGTTTATGAATATGGGCATAGAAATAAATTTAACCATATCGTGTTGACTGTAAGTGTAACTTGGCTTTTAAAAATCGCCAACCACCCAACCCACAGGCAGAGCCCCATGAAGAAAACGCAACGAAGAGTATGGCGAAGTACCACGGACGTCGTTACGGAAATGCAAAAGATCAAACGGCGGATAGTCAAGGCACGAATCCGACGCGACCAGCGTACGAGAAGGGCGCAACACACATAGTGCTGAAGTAGGAAGAAGCAGCCGGTTACGAACCTGCTCAAATGAAAATCGCCCCAACAACTCGTCCAAGTCGGCACAATTTAGTGCTTCAGTTTCCGCAAGAGAACTTCCTTTTTCCGTACACTAGTCTGTAAAACTATTCACAGCCTTCCGGCCGACAAATCGCGTGTTTTGTGCATCTTTATTTTGTATTAACGCAGCATTTCGTCGTCTGTCAAAGACGCTGACCGACTACTGGGCGGCGGCCTTTTGTTGTTGTTAACAACGGAGCAAGTTCCTTCTTCCTTGGAGAACCGTAATACTAAAATGCTGACTTACGCTAACATGGAAACTTTTTGCCTCTGGGTATGATGATGTAGGGAAAGTAGTAAAAACGCACGTAAATAGCTCAATTCAACAGATAGCTCAAATTTATCATCCTGTTTCCGGCGCAAATTAACCAATGAAATGAAAGGACTTATGCTTATTATCTCTGAAATTTAAAGGTGTAATATGCAACTACAAACATACAGCTTGCCAAGAGTTAGGATGTCGTTTTTGTTTGTTTTCCACACCAATAAATCAGGGGTCCTCAATTATATTAGCTGAAGGGCAAGAGAATGGCAAACACATCTGAAAGTTCCTTACTTGGGGGCCAAACACAAATCAATTTCTTATGTATCCCTTGATATTTAGAGCGAGTCAAGGGCCAGAAATCAATGGTTTGTGGGGCGGATTTGGCCCGCGGGTCACCTATTGAGAACCCCTGCAATAAATACTAGCAGCTCATTTTTCCTTCTAGTTACAATGCTTCTTTTCCAATGCTTACTAAGTATTTCACAAAAACGATTCATGTTGCATCCACAAAACTGGAAAGACAGGAGAGTTAAACAAACTAAATGATGTAAAGGTCACATGACAGAGCACTACTTGCAGTGTCACGCCAATGCACAGTGATGGAATAATGCACACAAATACTGTGTTTAGCTTTGTTTAACAAGGCGGTTCTTTAACCCCATGCCTTGCCCCTCATCCCAATCAGAACATGTTTAACATTTGCACATGTACCACTTCAGAATGTAAAGATGACAGAATGCCCCTTAAATCCACCCACATAAACTTTGACCACAATCTGTGTACACCACCCCTTTAATCAGCCCACATGAAAAGGAATGAAATTAGGAAGTGATTTTAAGCAGTGGCGGCGCCAGACCTCTTTTTCTGGGGGGTAAAATGGGGGGGGGAAAGTGAAATCTTGGGGGGGGGGCAAAAGCGAAATTTGGGGGGGGGGAAATATGAAAAATTTGGAAATTTGTCACCAATTGGCCCAATACCGAATTTGCCCCAAATTCCTTCATTTCATTTCGACCAGGGAGGGGGGCAAACTGGGGGGCAAGAAAAAAATGGGAATTTTTGAATTTGGGGGGGGGGAAATTGCCCCCCCCATGCCCCCCTGCCGCTGCCACTGATTTTAAGCCTGATCCTAGGTCTTTTTGCATCTTTGGATTTGGGCCAAATCTGCACATTTTTATGACTGTCATTTGAAAAAGTGTAAAATTAGGTTTTTTTGCCACACTTATGAAACAAAATGTTTCACTGGGTTTCGGAAAGTGAGTTACCCTCTTAAGAATACATAATTATTAGGCTAAAAAGGGTAGATCACAGCCTAAAGGCACGTTCCCATTATGATAAAATCAAGATAGTGAAATATGTGGTTATTCTTATTTCTGAATAGTGATTATCAATCACTATGGTGGTTTACAACCCATATTGTAGGTAGGCATGTTACTATGTTAGAGAAGATTCGCTCCAAAGAGAATTTCCTAAGATGCATTTGACTAGATCGTTCCACTAGTAGAGACCAGACGATTTTAATAGAAATCAAAGTAATGGAGCTTAGTCAATATGTGAAGAGTACATGTTCTTTTACGTTTGAGTTCAGATGCCGAAATCAAAGGTGATAATTTAGCTTAATTCCAATAGACTGATCTGTAATGCTTTCCATAATCGTCTAATCCACTTACCTCAGTAACTGGCAAAAAAATAGCATGACAAGATAGCTGCTGAGTGATACAAGGACATGTTCACATTTGTCTTGTTCAAATGATAAAGTATGTCAGAGAGCAGCCTATCTTATAGGTTTGTTAGATAGCGACAAATAAACACTATAGTATTTGTCAAAATCCCTTGGAAATGTAACTATATACGCCTCTCCCGCCAATACGACACAGTGTAGGATTGCATGTAAACGCAGTTAACGCAAAGAGATATGTGTGCCTATGTCATGTCCAAGGGATTATGAAAACACTATAGAAAAGTGGTACATCATCTTTTTATCCATCAATCCATCCCATCCTAGCATAAAAGTTCACTTTTGTGCAAATCGACTTTACATGTAGTGATTAATTTATCCATCGGCAGGTAAAATAAGTGATAAATCCATGTTATCCCAAATTAAAATCCTGATGATTACAAAATTCCCAGCAAAGACTGGGCGGACATCCAACTTTGTTCTGCATGTTCTAAGATTTCTCAAAAAACAGCCAAGCAATGCTTTTAGCTTATTTGTCAGATTGAAGAATATAAAAATGTTCCTCCACCTTAATTTTACTGTGCCAGCTACATACATTTTACTTTGTACTACAGGCAGAATTACATAGATTTGATTCATCACAGTACAAAATGGTACCAATCTAACTCTTACCTTGAGTGACTCCCTCTTGGAGAGCTTTGTCGGAGTTGTAGTACCGCCATAAGCGTCTGCTGGTGAAGTGTTTAGTTTACCTTCCGACTGTAAAGTTCACAAGTGGAAATAATAAAATAGTGTCAGTTGCTATGTACAGTGTTACATTAGAATGAACATTGTATCTTCCATAACATACATATAGTAAGATCCATCATTGAATAGAAATTGGAGGCCTCCCCAAACATGAAGAAAAAGAAATATATACATATGTGCAGTATACATGTATTTGTTGGGTTCATGTGGTTCTTCATCTGTAAGAAATTATCTCAACAATACTATATCTCTATACTGTAGAATGACTTACTTTTGTTGGGCATAATCAAGCTGATTTTGGAAGTTTATGTAAACCAAAAATGGTAAATCAGTTTCTTTTACACAAAGTTTCTTGCTAAATTCACAGAAATAAATTGCCCACAATAACTAAGTCCTTTTCTAGTATCTGAGAATGTCTTTAAAGTAACAAATACAACAAAACAGAAGATTTTCAAAAAAAAATTTAAAAAAAGCTCCCAGTAGATTTCTGGGAATAGTGATAATTAGCAATAGTAAAATTAGTTATATAATTTTAGCATCTTGCCATTGAGTTGTTCGCTGGTATCACAATCTAATCATAAGGTGCATGCAAATGAATGTTGAATTTCCATCAGCATGCACCCCCCATTTGTGATTACAGTCAAGGATTATTATCAAATGTTTGGTTATTCTGAAATATGCAAGCGTAAGAGGAATAAAGTTAATATGCACGCATTCTCAACCAATTGCCTCTAATGTTTTGCAATAGTTGAGAGGTTCATGGGCATAGATTGAGGTGCATGATGAGAACCAAGAAGTTTTCTGTGTGCTCATACAGACAGTCTTTAGTTCTATGCTGGTAAATGTTCACATATTTTGGTAAATGTCTGCCAAAAAAACTCTGTATTTAAAAAAGTCCATCAAATTAATTTTTGTTCAATCTTTAACAGGAACTTAACACCTGTTTCTAATAGGACAAAACTACTGAAGTATGAAGTTCCAAACTTCAAATCTATACAGCTTTTAATTTTAAAGAAAGAGAATGTCAGCAAAATAAAAAAACAACAAAGCAGTGAGTTAAAAGTGGGTGACCCAATCACAGTCAGATTTTCTTAATAATTAGTGTGTTTTTCTCTCTCTCAGATGGAAGCATATCACTAAAACAGTTGATTACAAATGTTGAAGCTTAAATTGCCCAATATAAAATATGCGGGGTTGTGGGGTTGTTCCATCGTGTCCAAACACACAGTCAACGAACATTGGAGGATTGGATGTGTTGTTCATAATATCAAGAAATATTTTCAGGCTTATATTTCAAATAGCGAAATTTACACCAACCCCAAAATTTGAACTTTCTTCTGATAGCAAAATCTCAATTTTGATGGGGTAAAGTGGGGATATGAGGTTGCATGTCAATCGGGTCATTCACCTTTAAATCCCTCTGGCATGTATGCATCAATTAGTATCAAAATGTACTTGTAAAGAAATCTTAACAAAAGCTGTCAAAACTAAAATGAGTGTGCATTGTTTGGTAATTAAAAAGCTCAATACCAAGTTTTGAAATGTTATCCAACAAATAAAAAAGCTAAGCAAGTTAGCTTGCATGTTGGAGATGCTGTCAATCAACAACAGTCTTGGAGCATTATAGCTTACGACAGCACTCTAAGCCATACTTTAACCTTAACAGTCCAAGAGCATTATTAGCAGACATTACCTTTTTATTCTAATTAGACTGCTATGACAAGTCTATAATCAAATCGCCCTTACGTAACTATTGTTTAAAAATTTGGGGTTAAAGTAATTGAAGTCACAGAACTATAACAGTCGGATTCCTCACCTATTATTTATTCAGTGTTTTCTAAATGGTATGGCCTTATGTTTTTTTTTTTTTTTTTTTCTGATGAAACACTGCAGAAATGATATGAGATACATGAAATAGCTACCACAATAGGGCCACAATAGGTGTTTATCTGTGTTCTTAAAGCCCGTGCCAGAGATTTCAAAATGATATTTATTTTAGCATAAATTTAAAATAGTTAGAATTTAAAAATCGCCACTTAAAGTGCTCAATTCCAAAGCTGGAGAAGAATCAGAGTTTTCGTTTTGATACAAAGTGTGTGTCAGTAATGTGCATTATGCAAAGGTGAATTAGCACAAAGCCGTGCCCAGCAGCTGCATATGATGACCTGTTATTACAAACTGGGTGCTTATCGGGGTCATCATGTTCAGAAAACTTAAATTAGAAAGGTCTATATTAGGCACCTCTTAGATGTGCCATCGGTTATGTACTCCTTTGAAGGACACCCTCAGGGAAGAATATACTCTGGAGTATTATGCATCTGTGGTGCAATAGCACAGTGCGATTAGAGCGCACCACCCAACACTGCACAATACGCATAAATATCGGGCATTCGGCATGCAACTCGTCAAGCAAATATTCTGTTTTTATCAGTTTTGAAGACATTTTAAAACTATTTTTGTCAAGTCAGCTTCTTTTTGAATAACAATAATAATATTGGATGGCTTTTTTCAGCTGATAACAGAAAATATCGCCCTCGCCAAGAAAATATCAGGCTCGACTTTGACTCGCCCGATATTTGATCTAGGCTCGGGCAACATTTTCTGTTATCAACCTCAGCCATCCAATATATAAGTATTGAGCATTGAGATAATGGATACTCCCTTATTGCACTTGGAGAAAAGGAGAACCTTTTATATGGAGCTTATGGAGGAATCTGGCTGTCATAGTCCTGTTAGCTGAATCACACACATTTTTGAATGCATACTATCTATACCCATATAGGCTTACAAAGTATTATGTTAATTGTTATAGTTATTTTCATTACAGTCAAGCAGAGCAGACTACTTGATCCAAATAAGGCCACAAGGAGTTAATGAAATGTGTGACAGTGTATTCATTTGCTTGTTAGTAGCTTATCAGATTGATGTCTCAATAGTAAAAAATAAGGACAGCGGTCCCAAATTGGTCGTCTGATTATGTTTTCAAAGAATATGTGCAGAGCAATACAATGACCCTAAGTCACCCCTGAATGACCTTTGACCTCCTCACTTGTTACCCCACATAATACCCCTTGTCTCAATAAATGTATGAGCTTGATCCATCACTGCACTAAACAGCTATAGTAAGTTGAAAAAGTGTCAACCAAAAGGTGTATACCTAAGAAATAAAGGGTGCTGCAGTATCATTTATGTGCGAATGTGTCCGAGGTTGGAAAAACTAATGGGTGAGGCGCAGCCGAGCCCATTATTTGAAAGTTTTTCCGGCCGAGGATGCATTATGAGCCCATAAATGATACTGCAAACCCTTTATTTCTACTCTATTACCTAAAAAGCTTGATTTAATAAGAAAATGCATTGGCGACCCATTATTTAAGAAATAAAGGGTGATGCAGTATCCTTTATGGGCGAATATGTGTCCGAGGTCGGAAACAAATAAATAATGGATGAGGCGCAGCCGAGTCCATTATTTTATTTTTTCTGGCCGAGGATGCATTATGAGCCCATAAATAATACTGCAAGCCCTTTATTTCTATTCTATTATCGAAAACAGCGTGATATATTGAGAAAATGCTTCCAGGAGGCACCCTTCTTGCAGAATAATGGGCAGTAAACTGACCAATCAGAATGCTGCATTTTCAATAATGTGCAGCAAAGGTAATAGAATAAATGTCATAAATTACAGACACACAGACACAAATCATTCCAACATACGATCTTTCCGAATGTATCGGACGACCTAAAAAGTGACCAGCATTCACTTGATCCTGCCAGAGATTGACCCATTCTAATTAAGCACACTGATGACAAATTTATAAGAAGTACTGTAAATAGCAATTTCATCTAGGAAGTGAAAAATCATATATTCTTAATTTATTAGGTTTTAAGGTTTTGGAAGATAGCCCAAACACACTACCAATAAAGCATCAGCCCAGAAGGGTTTGATCAAACGAACGAGGTACCAATATCTGAATACAGTAAAATCAGAGAAAAATAAACTTTTGCAAATATGAATGTCTGCTGGAGACCCGGTGCTAGGTGTAGCCCCAGGAGAAGGGCAAAGTTACTATGGGGGGTGAAATGTTTGAACTGCTCTAATTCTAATGTAATATAGCTCAAATTATTCCTTGGGTAACCAGGAGCAAAAAAGGCAATTGGGTCACACACGTGTGGTGCTTCCTTTCCAAGGTATTAGGCTAAAGGTAATTTGTTTATTAAAAACAAATTGATAAAATTGAAAGGGGTTGTTGTAAGAGGTCTGTCTGTCAGTGAATAATCTTCTCTTGTATCTATCTACTCCTGCAAATATTGCTAGCAAGACAGCTGAGCATGACACTCAAAATAAGCATTATTTTAGTCAGTTTCCAAAATGGAATATAAAAATCACAAGGTTTATTAAAATGTAAAGATAAATTTTGGACATCCTAAAAAAGATTTTTTCTCTCATTCTATGGGTGTTACTCTTTGGCAAGATTGAGTAAAGCTTCACAGTGGTCTTAAAGAAACAACTCGCCTGGATGTCCTCTCTGATCGTTTTTGGAGAACTACTTCTAATTTCAAACTGCAAGGCTTGCTGTGAATTGCAATTGAAATGAATGCTAATAAATTAAACCTCTTTTACACTGTAATTACTCCTCTCCAAACATTGTACATATAACAACAAACAAGAAATGTTTACCATGTTCTTCAGTGGACCACTTTTCTCATTGCCAAAACCAGATCATACTATGGATCAATGCATCATGCTTTGGATAAATGCAACATGCAATCGTGATTTGTTAAGCACTTGTCTCCATGAAACACTGTCCTTATGAATTTCAAAGTGGTCAATCAGGAACATGGCTAACCCTTAAAATTGCAATGACAGATCTAAGGTTGTTTTCATTAAAGGACTTGTTATCATCTTACCCTGGTCAGTACTACTACCTACACTCAATATCCTGAAGTGCGATTGCCAGCCTTTGAAGTACGTAGAGCCATCTGACATCACTCTCTGCCTGGGAAGTAAAGCCTTCCCATCTGCAAAGCCATCGCTGTAAGATCGGCCTTTACTCATACGTGGTACCTCCAAGGTGATATCATTGACATCGCTTACAACATCCATCCTTGCAAGCTTTGTAAGTTACTGATCAAGTTATCACATGAGTTGGTGAATGATGATGCTGATAAGATGGTAACGATCCTTCTTTAAGTGTTCAAGATGAGTTTTGATGCAACATGACTTAATTCCTGGGAGAAGATATATTCATGGCAAGGTACCCTTTGGAAGCTGATGATGCTCACACAAACTAAACATCACAGCTAAGCTTAAAGTGGATGACAACCATGCCTGTGGGATAAGTTCCACATGACATATCATCAATGTAGCAAACACTATAACATTAACACTCCTCCACATACTCGTCGGCTTCTATTGCTGGTGTTTAAGTCAGAATAACATTATCAAATCAAGCATATACAAACTGTGATCAGAGAAAAAATGATCACACTAAAAATAACAGACATTTCAGAGAATACACTGCTTGAGCATGTTTAATCAAGCTTGGGTGTAATTCTGCCATACAATCAACGGCTTTGCTCAAATAATATTCAACATCAACTGAATAAGTTTAAAGGCACTATCAGTGATCCACTCAAAAGAGTCAAAATATTTTAAATTTGCAGAACAGCTTAAAAATGAAGGATAAGTCTGTAGAATTCCCATAAGTTAATATTTTTCAACTTAAAAGTTGACAGAAAAAGAAGAAAACAACAGTGTTTACATATGAATGTCATTCAGTTACGTGTTGTAGTAAGTGTCCATACGGACAGTAATGACTAAAATGTCTCATTTTGGCCTTACTAGGTTGCTTTTAATCTTACTACTTGCAGGATACGTTAGGATATCTATACCAGTTACATGCATGCAAAAATCTGATTTTTGATTATTTTCTTTCTAATTTCTGATTTAGCAAATCACTGACAGTGCCTTTAAGGAACCTATGAAAACATTTATTACACATGATGCAAAGACCAGAAAGGGTAACAACTCCTTAAGGGAGAAAGATCCTAATCCAAAATATGTTTTCCTTAAAGAAATCAATTGTTTTGTGCAGTTTTTAGTATTTTCAACCATGAAAAATCCAAAAAATGCTAATTACCATAAATTAGTAATAATATTTGTTTCCTAACTAAGCAATGTGTTTCAATCTTAGGGATATTTTGCAAAAAACTCACAGAAAAAAAAATAGTAACAATTTGTTCTGCACAGACCAGGGAATCAGGCAAACACAACCTCTTTTATGCAGGGGGGTTAGGAAAAGTAGTGTAATGGCTGCAAGGACACTGGTGATGTTAATTGACTAGTAAATATCAGAAAAACTATTTTTACTATTTCTCAGTTTCCATTTTTGGACCAAAGTTTAACTTTTGATGCACAATATCTCCAGTTCTGTTTCTTCAAATAAAAAGCCATTTGACAGAGCTATTTATAGGATGATTTTGCTTGTACTACCATTTTTATTTTTTAGTTATTAGCATTAAATATATTGATGAGCTGCTAAAGTCATGTAATTTTCATATTTTTGAATATTAATCAAAACCTTTCATAAATAAATAAATCATCAGTACAAGGAAAATTGTATAATAATCCTAAATACCATGTTTTATGTTGATAGGTGGTACACTTTGGTCAGGAGAGTGCAACAAAATTTCTTTAAAATGGCAACCATTGGCAGCCATATTGGATCTCTCATTTGCCTAATTTATTCAGAAGTGGCAGATTGCACATAATTCCCCATATACTTGAATAGTATGCATGAAAAATGTTTATATTAAGAATTTAGTTTGATTAGGATCTTTCTACCTTAAGAAATTTGAAAAACCATACATATTTTAAAGGAAGATGACCCAATTTAAGTCTATAAATATTTCATCTTGATAGAGTAGCCTTCACCCCAAAACCCTATCTGTAAAGTTTCGCACAGATATGTCAACCCATTTTGATGTGAGAGCTAAAAAACATGATTTTTTAATCCCCAGAGTACTGTGTAGAATGGGGATTAATTAATATTGGTCGACCAAAATGGGACAAATTTTCGCTCATAAAATCCAAACCAAACATCTTTTAGCCCTAAAATTTCACAGGGTAAATGCAAAAAAATAGCTTTCTTCTAATACCAAATTTTGACCACTTCCAGTAAAATTTGAGGTCCCTGGGGACGAGGCTATTAGGGATCATGGCCCTTTAAACACTTCAGAATGTCTGCAATTGATAGCGCAACCATTAATCTTCCAAAATGACATTGACAGTTGGTTACAAAGTAAACCACAATACCCTACTCTCAATATTTTAAGGTAAACCACAATGTTGTGACTTATTTTCCAAAATTGTAATCCAAAAATATGGGTGTACTTTAAGCAGCACCTAGGTGAAATTCTCCAATTTTTTTTTCACCACACTGGACTTGATAAATACCCCTTTTACAGGAGTTGATCAAACAAATATAGGCCCACTAAGACAGGATTGATTAAGGTGGTGAGGTATTTTTCCCAAATATTGGTATGGTGGTGAGGTATTTTCCCATTATTGACTCGAACCAACAATTTTCTTTTTTGCCGACTTGCAGTAGCCCAAAAAAAATAGCACCACTTCACAAATTTGAAAGTGGTGAAATGTGCCGGATGGGTGGGGGTTTATAGGGACCATATGATAAATTTAAACAAGTTTACAGTATCAATCCATCTATATCCTTTGATCTCTTTCCCTTAACATACATAAGATCCATGCCTCAAGTAATTGTGAGCAACTCCGGTGAATGCATTCCATTTTACACATTTTGCCCTGATTTTAAATGATCCCTATATATGACATTTTACATCTTACTCCTTAACATCCCACATGACCCACCTCTCAAAGGTAATTCTAAGCAACTTTGAATACCCATCCAATCTGTGTAAGAAGCATTTTAAGCACTTTACACAATGACCTTAAATGACCCCAGGTGTTCTTTGACTTTTTTTTTTAAAACCACCCTTAATAGACCTACCCACTGATGAACATGTGCAAGTTCCATAAAAATCTACTGCAGCTTTCAAGAAACGGATAAATGCCAAAATGCCAAAAACATAGCTAAAAAGTAAACCAGAATAATCAATGACACCTGATGACCTCTATTTGAACTTTTACCTCTTTTGTAAGACAACCTGGGCCCTTACTAATGATCCTGCGCAAATAAAGTTTTAAAACATCCAGCATACAGTTCTCAATCAATAGTGCTAAAATGTTAATCTGGATGTTAATCTCATTATTCCACAGAAAAATAGCCAAGTGCAAAGGTTACATGGAATAGCCCCCCCCCCCACTTAACCTTTTGAACTCTTTTGCAATCCCAACCTGAGTAAGTCCCAACCCACTAATTTTTTTTTTTTTTTTTGCTATTTAGGTCGATAACAATTCAAAGCCCAGTTTCCATCAATTACAGAGTTATGCAAAAGATTGACCTCATTGTTGATGAATAACAACGGATGGGCAGACTTTTCCATTAGGTTAGATTTTCGATTGAAAAATATTATTTTAGTGCAGTTCACCCCATGTGTGACCTTTGACAACAACATTATTCTGTGCTGATGTCAACAGTTCTTTTGGCCAAATTTGGTTGTTCCAGGTCATTTAAGCAAAAATTGACCTCTAGATGACCTTTGACAACCCACCCATATACCAAACATCAGTTCCATACTTCAAAACACAAGACACAGCCGCAAGGGCAGACAGACAGATAATTCTTATTTTCAGTAATATAGATCATATCCGTCTGTGTCATGGCTTAATAACAAGGATTCTGATCAACACAGAGCCCACATCAATTCAATTTATGGCTGTATTAAAAAAACATGAAGCCAGAAGAATGCCAAGACCTAGCACTGTAAAATCATATTTATTTGAATCTATAAAGCTACTAATGAAATTCAATAATTGTTGACTGTAAATGTGTTACCATTATCTAGCACATATCAACTACAAGAACACATTACATAACTCAGCAATCCTGTGTGTCACCTGCCCTAAACTAAACACACGTTTTACAACCAGGCTAATTGCTCCTTCCATTACTTCCTCCCCATCTCCTCATTTTGTGGTAATTTGGCCTATCTAAAATGTATGAGATAGCTAAATGCAGGTGACATATCCACCAATACACAGATACCAATGACATTAATGTGATCAATTCTGACCTTACACATCACTGCGTAATAAGGATTCATTTCTGGAGAGCTACCTTTTCCAACACATACAATTCCTCAAAAAGTATTAGAAATTCAACTGTGGTTACATACCCTGCAATCTGCAGTGCTTACAGGTATACAGGTAATTGTCAGCCTCCTCACCTGGTACAGATGGTTGTTTTACAATTGTCACCAGATACAACATACACATCCCTGGCAGTCTATATATTTATTTAACAGAAGACCAGAGCAATAAATATCACCACCGCCACCACCACCACCTTCCACTAATGTAAATACAGATGATGGGATGAAAATGGCTTTTCTATAAATAAGTGTCATAGATTGAACATTTCAGCTTGAGTTTCTATTTGCTACTCCACGCGATATGTTTGTTGCCGTGGCCGGTACTTTTTTCTGCAGCACTCATTTTACATAGACTTATTGGGGTGGATAAATTCAGGAAGGAAATTGGGCATATTGGTTACTTCCTTTCCACAGCAGTGAAATATATTAATTTGCAATGTGAGATGGATCCAAAAATAAAGTATATATGTCTATTGTTTGATGGCATGTCAAAATGTTGTGACTTTACCCACAAGAATTTTAGTTAATCCAGTGTGATTACTGGTTTTAGTTTTAACGGTAATAATATTGAGCTGTGCTGCTTGCTGACGTATCCTTAGCCATTTGTTAAACTTTGTGATCAGATTTCTAATACTTTAGCTTCTAATTGGATTTCAGACAAAAATATTTTCTAGAAGGGTTTCAAATAAACTTGCAAAATATTAAAGTCTATATTTGTAATGTAACTTTAGCATGATATGAAGCTAACGGCATATTTAGCTAGGTGTTATTATCTACTACTACTACTACTACTAAAACCAAAGTTTTAAATCCGGTTTTATCCCCGTCAACGGGGGTGGCCGGATTCACCTCACATTCGCAGCAACCGCCCTTACTCCTTCCTTCCATTTCACCCGATTCAATGCATCCTCCATCCTCAACCCAACCCTCCTACTCTCCTCCTCCACTTGCTTCTTCCAAGTCTTCTTTAGACGTCCCCTCCTCCTCAAACCTCCCACCTCGAACTCAAAAGCCCTTCTTAAAGGCTGACTCAGAGATTTCCCGATGAGGGCGCACTCATTTTTCAAAACAAATCGTGTTTTTTTGCATATGCATAATGCTTGTCCATATACTCATCACTGTGTGAAATAACTAAGCTAAAAACGAAGTCCTTCATATAGAAAATCACAACTTTGTTAACAAATTCCGGATCCGGAATTTTCGCTATGGTATCGAATTGCACTATTACACTGTGCATAAATATTTACTACATGAAAACGAAAAATCCGATTCATCTGTAACTTTCGAATTAAGCATTTTAGGTGACTATCTTTAGTTCTAGATGACTATTTTTAATTACTGCAAAAAATATATATACATTTAAAAATCTCTGAATCGGCCTTCAACACATGCTCGTTATCCTTCCTCAACACATGCCCATACCAATGTACACTATTCGCTTTCGCCAACCGGCCCATCTCCTCTTCCAAACCCAACATCTGCATCAAATCCTCAGTCTTCATCCTGTCCATCAACTTCACACCACACATCGCTCTCATCATCGCTCTCTCTGTCCTCCTCAGAATCCCCAACTCATTTTCGCTCAGACACCATGTCTCACTCCCATACAGCATCACTGATCTTACACAACTCTTATACACCATTCCTTTCATCTTCAAGGATATTTTTTCCCTTGCAACTCCCCACATTCCCTAAACTTCACCCATCCATACCTCACTCTAGCTGTCACAGCCACCTCACATCCACCACCCCCACTAACCTTATCCCCTAGGTATGTGAACTCCTTCACTGACTCCACCTCATCACACAACTTCCACTCCTGCTCCACCATCCCTCCAGCTCCCTTCTCGCATCTTCTGCACACAAAATCTCTTGCCAAACTAGGGGTCACTCTCTTCATCTTTGTGCATCTCCCATGGATCCATTTCCCACACCACACTGAATTTGCTTTCACCCTCTTCCACAGTAAAATAGGTACAATTCAAAATAAGGATTTTCAGGTTAAGTTACTTTTTATTTCTTCAAATCATGCTTTGCTTTACATGTAGTACTGAAGGTCACATGTTACAAATAGGCCCATTAAAACTGGAGGAGCCATAACATGAAAATGCTTTCTTCATACTTTGATTTACAAGTGTTAATTCCAAAATTATATTAGCTATTATTGTAGAAAGTTTGGTATCATGTTATGTTCTCTTTCAAATACAAAAACTTCAACTTGGGTGAGCAGTTCGTCTGACCAAGTCTAGTGATTAAGCAATTGATTTGTGGCACAAGAAGGAATTTATAGATTTTTAAAGAATGCCCTTATTACCTTTGACCCAAATCTGTGAACACCCCCATATGGGCCTTGGTTCAGCAGTCCTTCTCACTGATTTTCAATGCAATCTGCCAAAACATTTGGCAACAATAAAAATTAAATTATCAAAGAATCCCCATGTGACCTTTGACTCAAACCTGTGTCCAGCCCATATGGACCTTGGGTCAGCAATTCTTGTAAGCATGTTTGGTGATTATATATATAGCAATTGATTTGTGGCACAAGAAGGAATTTATAAATTTTCAAAGAATGCCCTTTAATCGGCCCATGTGACCTTTGACACCATTCTACATGAACACCCCATATTTACTATCACACTCTTATATGGTTACTCATATAGTCATAATCATAATGTTTAATCTTTATTTCCATGCAAAAATATACAGAGTTAAAGGAACAAACAATACAACATGGTGGAGATGAACAAATAGTGTAAACAGAACAGGACTAAAAATATGGATAGAACCCACATTGACTTGGGTCCTAAGCATAGAAGTTCTAATGTGAAAATGCTCATAAATGACCTTTGACCGCTTCTACAATCACCAATATAATCTATTCAAGGGCTATGACTGATGCCCAGCAATATCTGTAGGCCTACAAGAAACATGTTAAGGATTTTAAATAATTACCTCAAATGACCTACAGATGAATTCCTGGACATCTCATGTCATTCCACCAGCACATGTGAGTTTCTGGCCCGATATTATGGTCCAGGACCATAAGCAGTTAAATTATCTCATAAGGCAGCTATTCACTATTTTCTACTTCAATCGCCAACTCTGATGTTTTCATTGCAATCTTTAAATCCAAGATAAAGTAATAAAGAAGTAAAATTTTACGCCTGGAGTGGGGATCGAACCCACGATTTTCGGATTACAAGACGAGCACCCACAGACGCACGCCATTCTACAATTTCTGCAGCCGGCAGAACATCGCTCTTTTGTTAATACTTAAATAAAACATTAACGGAATAAAGTGCACACATAATCATGATAATGCCACATAAGAGACTAGTTGAAAATATCTGGTCCAGGACAATATCTTTCGGGCAAAAAACTCATATCAGCATTCCACCAATTGACCACACAAAGTTTGATCAAGAATGCCACACTGTACAAGAGGAGGAATTGCTAGGGTGATCAGAGAAAGACAGATAGATAGATGCAGCATAGACTTCTTTAGCACGAACTCTTTTTTATCATGAACAATTCTATTACAATGTTACTTTAAGTAAATTAACTCAAATGTGAAAGTTCAATGGATATAATCTTTGCTTTCATATGCCAACCTGCCATTCAAGTACGGTCATCAACCATTACTAATACATGTTACATTATCTCAGGGCAGCCCCCACCCAAGAATTCAATCTTCAGGAACAAATGGGGGTTTAAGCATCAACATGCAAAACAAATTATGATTCTATGATATATGGTGCCGCCTTGATTTATCTATCATTACTACACGTATAAATACAACAATTTATTCAGGAATGGGGTCTGAGTAGGCTATGACAATAACTACAATCAAATGAATATGGTCTTATGATGCTGGTTTTGCCTATCCAAAAACATCTGGATTAAAATAATAATGGTAAAAAGCATGCACTGAATTGGTATGTATTAGCTAAGGTTGAGAAACACACCGTTGTGAAAAAACAATGTTTAGTTTGATATGGTCTGTTCCCTCGATGACCTGGTGTGAGCCTGTGTCAATTGAAAAAAGAACTCAATGTGATTGGGATAATTATTCCGCACATTGAGATATTAATAAATGTTTAGTTAACATGTCAAAGAGAACACTTAACTTAGTACTTATTATATTCTCCGGTCTAAATGCTAGTTTGCGATTTAGGTCAAAACTACTGTTGTACGGACAATTACTCAACACGTAATTAAAGGCGGGAGTCTTATCTTTGAAAACCATGTTTTCTCATTTCTGATCCAATTATGTTTCCACGTGTGGATCAAAGATATTTTGTTACCATATGTACACCCATGATGCATTAATATTTATAGACTCCTCACCGTTGCATCCTATCTCAATTAGTTCGCAAGTACACACAGAAAGTAGTTTTGACCACTTGGCATGGAGGGAGCACGGAAGATGTCTTGAACAGATGTGAAGTAACAGAGTACCACTTCCTCATCTCTTTTGTCGTTACCCTCACCCCTCAACCCCCAACAGACTATCCCCTCTCTCCATATCATCGTGTGCCGCTATTTTACATTCCATTTCCGTACTTCCTCCTCTCCCATCCCCCTTGGACCCCTCAGCCCTTTTTTAGTTCTCTTTCAGTTTACGAACAAACCAACCAATGGTAGTATTAATGGACATTATTAAGGCAGAGTAGTACCCGAAATGAGATTCTCAATTGCCAGTGAATTTGTACAAATCCTGACGTCTCTCTCTCTCTCACACACACACATACACACGCATGCACGCAGTATACACATGTGCACACACACGCATGCACACACACACACACACGCATGCACGCACACACATCTCAATCCTAGAATAGATTTGTGAATCCATGAGATCAGCATGCATTATACTGTTTCTCATTGTACACCACTTCACATTTTTACTACTAAGAACTGGAATAGTGACTCTGCAGCTGAACCAAGCATTCTCAACCATTATCACTATAAATTCCCATTGTTTTTCTTTACATAACTTCCAAGAACTTATCACTGCAAATGGGAGGTTTACTTTCCCTAGTTACACCCCATCAATAGGATGCTGAATTGGTATTCCTTGAATAGACAAAACAGCAGCTATGGTATGAACATTCATATTCATAACAACAAAATAGTTGAGAGCAAGTTGACAATAACCTAAACATATCCACAACGTTGGTTGACATGTATACACAGTGTCTACACACTTCATCTATAATAACATAGCCACTCAACTCACAACCATATGATCAGTTTGTCTTGTTTGCATGGATGTACATAAGTTGTCTTGCGACAGCTATTAATTAGCTGTTGTGATCCATGTCGCAGTGGAAGCACTGCGTATCATTTAACACAACGCATCTGATTAGACCCATGTCTCGGTTGTACCCACCGGCATGTCAGGGGAAGTACAGGTAACCAAGCATCCTACCTTGCATACTGTTATAGAGGCTGCCAATTACAACTACACAGCACCATATTCCTTACTATACAATAAGGAGGTAACCCAGACTTTATTTCACTAGTAATCACTGCAATGAACATTATACAATAACCATCAAAATGTTCAGTGAAAATACCTATTCATGCTCCAATGTTAAACTCAATTATGACAAGTTCTATCCAACAAGGTTGGTTAACTGTCGGGGTGGGTGGAAAGAAAACAGGCCCGAACAAACACTGACTCAAACAACAAGAAACACCACGGCCACTTAAATGTCAAGCCTCAATCAAATAATCTAATCATCAATCTCGGCATTCCTGTCTAATTTCTGTGTTGCATACAGCAACTTAAAAAATCTAGCCACTGCCTCTTATGTAGCATCCATGATCTAACCTAAACATTTACAAAAATGGAATGATTGCCACCGACCCCCTGATACGTTGTGGCACCGGAGAGGGCGGTAGTTAAAGTATCTAAGGAAAACTTGTAATATAGCTGAAAACTAGTTTGTTTGTCCTAACAGAGAGTCAAAACAACATCTGAGTGAAAACTGATGAGAGGAATTCAGCTAGAATTTACTGAAATCTCATGAAACCTAGATACGGCTTTGATATGTTAAGTATGTAGTTCTTATGATCTAAATTGCACTGTATAAATTACAGTATATGGATGATCATGTTACAATTACTTGAGATTTAAAGGGATAAGCTGCGATTTGATGCCCCGAAACATCGAAATAATCATCACAATTCCTATTTTGGTATTTCTGTTACTGGCACGGATGTGCTAACATAACATGCAAGTGGTCACTAAGCTTGAAATCTGTGTATTAAAGACAAGGTAGCACTTTTTATCGGATTCTGTATTTTTATATGTGGCATATCAAAATTCTGAGATCAACTAGAATTTCGCGGTTCTTGGCTTTCGCGCTCGCTATATTCAAAGAATATAAGCTGTGGGCCGCCCCATGAAAAAACTTAACAATTTTTGACACACACATCCATACAAACACACACACACATACACACACACATACACACGCACAACGGATTGCTAAGTGGTCCTGCCAGCTATAGCTGGCGGCCCACAAAAAAGCCTTTCCCAGTGAACATTCCCAGTGAAGCCTTTCCCAGTGAACATTCTAGATTTTAAGCATGATATTGTGCATCATGACCTGTACAGGTTGACCTCAAATGCAAATATTATTTATCTTTGTTTATTCTGTACTGATGTAAACCATAATCAGCTGTTTGGTGTAGATTTTGAAATGCCATTGCTGTATGTCTATTTGCAGGAGACGGTATGACAAATTTCCTCAATACTTCATTTTTCAATATTTGGTTTATTTATATGGAATTGTATACACACTTATCCCTGATTTATCAGTTTAAAACATGCATATCCACTTTTTTCAATTTTCTTGCATTATCGCTGCTAATCCCTTTAATGGAAGGCAAGCGTGTTTTTTTACATAATGGTCAAGTCAAATTTAGTGCCGAAATGTCCCTTTCTGTAAACTTGCAGCAAAACTGTAGCAAATAAATGTTTTTTACTTCATTCAGCTGAATGTAACTATATCACAAACTTAAGTCAGCGCTACCTTCCCAGCAATCTGACATAATAAGTCAGATTATGGCAAATGTTAAGCTTGGAAAAGCCCTGATAATTGGATGAGAAACACAATCACAGTGGAAAGTCAGTAATGTGTTTGCAAGTTTGATGGAAATGCAGTTCTTCTTTCCTATTGCCCCAAAATTATGGCATTATCTAAATCTGTTTAGCACAGGTCAGTATAAAAGACCCCAAAACTAGACTTCAGTCTAGGAATCAAAGCTTTTAATATTTTCAAACATATACTTGCTGAACAAAATATCGCTACCAGTACCATTGAGGGGGTCAAAGAGGGTATTGACCCCTGGTCCAGGGTCCTAGGGGCTGTATAAAGGCCGTATAAAAAAATAGGGATAGTGGTCCCAAATAGGTCATTTTGTTTATAATTGTTTAAAATGGACTTGACAGTTGACTAATGCATAGTTGTTTACAACGTTGTTTCATGAAGGCCAGCCTAGCAAGCTAGGCCAACCTCCACTCATCAGAACAAAATGCAAAGTGAAGACATTCACATAGAGTTCAATAAACAGTCATAAAGGTTACATAACATAAGTAGGCAATTAAAGTTCAGAGTGGCAGACATATTGATTACTTATAGTTGACCAAGAGGTGATTCTTCCTTCATTTTGTTTATATGGCCAAAGAAAAAGAATGGCAATATGACCCCTGAATGACCTTCGACCTCATCTGTTACCCCACATATTAGGGGGCACAGTACAAAATGGTCTGCCTACACAGACTTCAATAAAACACAAGACGGCGAACGCCAGCGCAAAAGCCATAACCATCTTTTGCCACAGTGCGTACTTATTTTCATAGCGTGGTGTACCAATTTACAGTTACGATGGCTGCATATTCTTCAACGCGGGCATACAGCATCTACCTTTATTAATATCTATGTCTGCCTATTGAAAACACATGGTTTTGGGGCTCTATTGCATCGGTCATATCTTTGCCCCTACCTTTCCTAGACAAATGAAATTTACAGGAGAGAATTTTGAATTCATGGTCTTCAAAATATTTTCTTTTGAACCTAGATTGACAATGTCAGTTTTTTGCAAATTAATTTGAAAATTACACCCTGTTTTTTCTAACGTCTGAGCCCCACAGAATCGGGATTTCACGGCGATTCACATACATTGCCGTATCACACCGCCAAAACGGTTTCTCATCCATTTATAGTTAAATATGAAAGAATATGCATGCACTTGAATGATATCAAAAACATATCCCTAGGACAAATATTCACCACAAAACTACACCAATTACACTCAAATTCTAGGTTTTATAGGAACTATAGCGGCGTTGCACTTTCCACGGCGGAGGGATTTTGTACTGTGCTCCCTTATAAGACCCATGCCTCAATGTACAAGCATATCAGTATGATCCCGATCCATCACTACACTAAAAAGCTACAGTAAGTTGGAAAAGTGTCAATTAAAAGGTGTATACTAGAGCAATATAATTACCCTAAGTGACCCCTGAATGACCTTTGACCTACTCATCTGTTACCCCATATAAGACTCCCGTCTCTATAAGTATGCCAAATATTAACTTGATGCATCACTGCACTGATAAAGTGAAAACTGAAGTGTCAACCAAAGGGTGCATACTAAATGTTTGACACACACACACACATACCGTGACACACAGACTGACGGACAGATACACAAATCATGCCGACATAAGGTCTTTCCGATTGCATCGGATGACCTAAATATTACAAGACCTGTAAAAAATCAATAAACCTGGTCCTCAGGGCCCATGTGGCAAAAGGGGTCCCCCAGCCCCAGGCCTGCGAATTTCTCTCAGCGGCCCTGTGCTCTACTGACCACCATTAAGCTATATAGAGGCATGTTTTGCTAATGTACTAGCAATGATTTCCAAGTATCATCCATCCAATAAGAGGCTGATATGTACCTACACATGCTTATAAAACAAAAGTACATCTTAAACCGGTGTTGTTTAGAAGCAAAATCAGGTCATCAGTAAAGCCAATCTGTGACACAAGAGAATGCAAGCTTTTACCATCTTAGATCAGATTACATTGTAAACAGCCTGATACAGCGTGAAACAGATGTGATTGTAGTGATGCTTTACAAGGCGCATCCATCTCCCTGGTGAAACTTTAGCGTCAATTTTACATCTGATTTGTTACCAACACACAAACCTAAGTACCAGGACATTTAAAATTGCTGACTGAAATGTAACATGAATTGCATTAAACCATTTTATTTTTATCTCTATATTAAACTATGAAGGCAAATCTTTTTTGGTACAATGATTATAAATTAATCTAAATTGATCATTTTTTCACATAGCAATTTATTTAATTTCTTTTATTCGTCTGTGGGTAAAGGACTTTTCTTACAAATGGTAGGGGCCTATATGAAAAGCATAAAGGTAATGCCATTTCTTAGCATACATACCGTATTGTTCCTAATAAACGCCCCGGGGGCGGTGCATTTTTCAAAAGGGAGGGTGTTTATTACAGTCAAAAATGGAAAGTCAAAAATCAAAAAAAAATCACCTTACACACGCTTATTTTCGCTGATTACCAATAATACAAACGAACGAGCAGGGGGATGCTGTTTTTGCACCTCCTGAGGTCAAAGTTCCATTACTAATTGAACTATTACAACTGCGCACAACAGCGATTATGATATGGATTACGACAGTACCGGTCATTAAAAATCATGTGATTTAGGTAAGCTTAACTCATTTTCTTGAATTGTTTAATCCAAAAATCATAGGGGGGGGGGCCATTTGTGATAGTTAACAACACAGTAGTGTGTATCGTGCAAGTTTTACAATATCTGGAAAACATCTATTCAACTGTTTTAAAACTGTCACATCTGGATTTCTTTCTATGCAGATATTGCACATATTGTCTTTAACATTTCCTCATATTCAATATTCTGTGCTCATAAAGAACCTCATTTAGATGTTGTCTGTAATTTTTCATTTTTTTTTTAAATATCCTTAAAATTTGTCTGGTGCTGGCCACCATTTCATTGCAACTAGGTGTAGTTTTCATTATATTTTGCATTTTATAAATCCATTTTGGTATCTTAGACAATACTTATATGGCAGGAACATATCAATGTCAAACCTTGGTGGAGTCTTTCACAACAATTACCTGACAGTTTCACCAAATGCATGATAACAATCATCTTTTTAAGACATGTGTGAAAGATGCCCTCACAAGGGATAGTAACAGGATTAACAAGGCTGTTCTCGAACCACAAAGGTTCCCCACCCGTTGTGGTAGTAAAAGGAGGTTAAGTAACATAACTTTAAGATCACAGGGAGGATGCATGACTATATGACCATCTGTAGTGATTTGACCTTGGATGACCCCAGACAACCTTGAAAAATATTGTTATCAAAAGGTGACTACCACTGACTACACCCCCAGGGTATAGTGATTTGCCCTTGGATGACACCAGATGACCTTGAAATGATCTTGAAAAATTTTGGTATCAAAAGTTGACTATACCCACCAAGTTTCATAACCATACAACCATTATTTGACCTTGGATGTCTGTCCCCCATGACCTTGAAATGACCTTCAAAATTTCACTGAATGTTGACCACATCCACCAAAGTTTCATGACCATATGACCATTTGGAGTGATTTGACCTTGGATGACCCCAGATGACCTGGAAAATGGCCTTGAAAAAAATTGGCATCAAAATGAGGACTACATCCACCAGGTTTCATGGCCGTACAACCATGTTTAGTGATTTGACCTTGGATGACCCCGCATGACCTCGAAATGACTTTCAAAATTTTCGGCACTGAATGTTGACTGCACCTACCAAGTTCATCATCCTACCAAGTGAACCACACGCACTAAGTTTCATCACTCTACCACAATTGACAAGGTTTAAAGCAATTTAACCCATTTTTTGACCGCATTTGACCTTTGACCCAAGCCACATGACCCATCTCCGAACTCATCCGCTGCCTACTTGAGCGACATCTATGGTGCGAAGATGGACATCCACACTTGCTTAGATCAAAAGATATTGTGTTGACAAGGTTTTGTAGCAATTAACCCTATTTTTGACCATATTTGACCTTTGACCCATGAAACATGACCCACTTCAGATCCCAGCCACCGCCTACTTGAGATACATCTATGGTGCAAAGATGGACAACCACACTTGCTTAGATCCAAATATATCGCGAGGGACGTACACACACAGACGAGGAGCATTTCTATAGCCCCCCCCCTGCCAACAAAGGTTGGACCAAAAATGGTTAATAATTTTTTCTCTTAGATCATTTGAGCCTCTTCTTCTGAGATTTAAACTGTGCTTTCACATGGGTTAGTTATGAATTACCCCTTTGTGGTCCTTGACAGACTTTCATATGTTGCTGACTACAATCTAGATGTTCTCTTTAGTGATTTGTTAAAGAGGACGGTGCACCAAGGATTTCCTATTGTTCAATGTGTGGTACAGCATTTAAGAATAAATGATGCGGTTAGATTTGAAAGCAGAATCTTGCAAACAACACACCCACGCTCAAGTTCTTTCCAGGAATCTTGATAGAAAAGGGAGGAAAAACACAGCATTCAAAGATGTAAATCGCCATTCCATAAGGAGAGTAATGACTAAAATATCTGATTTTGTCCTTATTAGGCTGCTTTTGGTCGTATCACTTGTAGGGTAGGTTAGGGCATGTAAACTTGTTACAGAGATGCAAAAACCTGATTTTTGATGATTTCTTTTATTTTCTGATTTAGCAAATCACTGATAGTGCCTTTAAGTTAACATTTAGGAGATGGGGAAGGGACCATACCTCCTTTTGGTGTCTTCTATTATCACCTGCTGGTAATGAAAAACCCTATAATTAACTGAATACCTGTATGTGTGTACCTGGAATGGCAGTTCGTGAACTGCTAAATGCAAGCTCAAATACTGAAAATTGACTTGTACTGAAATTCAATCCCTCAGTGCAATGAAAACCCACCAGGAAGCACATATAGGCAAGCATGTTACCATTAGGAGAAAGGTGCTACTAGAAATGAAGCATCTATAAAATTTAAAGAACATGCAATACCCAAGAATAGATGAGAAAAGATAGAATTGAAAAACGTAGGAACACTACCAGTACTGCTATAGTCTGACATCAGAGACAAAAACCAATCCAATACATATCAATAATGCAAGCAATGAAGTGCATGATACTTGACTTTCCTTCTTGATTTCCTCTTCATTATTCCAAATCAAAATGTGGAAAACAACTGTGACTATTTCCTATTGATTTACTTGAGGCATTCTGACAGCACAAGTCTCCTTTTGCTCTTTTCAGCTTTACTTAGTGTTTTCACACACATCTGTTCTTCTGCAATCTCTGTAAGGTTCCTGACATGTGTGTCTGTACAGGTTGGAAGACACTGTTTGTAGTTCATTCAGCACAAAAGTTGCAAGAGTGTTGATTTAAAGGGGGTGGTCTGATTTAAGAAAATAAAGTTCGCACCAATATTTCAATCTGTTTTGATGGGAGAGCTAAAACCGTGATATTGTAAGCCCCATAGTAAAATGTATATTGGTCAACAAAAATGGGGCACATTATTGCTCATAACTTCCAAATCAAACATCCTTTAGTCCTAAGATTTCACAGGATAAATGAGAGAAATAGTAGCTTTCCAAAATTTGGATCACTTCCGGTAAAATCTGGACTTCTGGAGATGAGGCTATTAGCGATGATGGCCCTTTAATTTTTAATAAACAAGCCTCATAACAGAAAGGAGTAACTTCATCTTAGGCCTAAGAGTATTAGGGTGGAAATGGGGTAAGATTAATTTTATTTTCCTTTAATCCTGTTTATTACCACCACATGGACCTAAGTATTCCATAGAAAACATTTCAGTCAGGATTTGAAATTTGCAAGCATCACTATATGGGCACCCAGTATGGCCATTATGATAACCGTGTGCCATTGATCCAAAATTCTCCTCAAATACAAAAAAAAAAGATAAATATGGTACATCCCATCACCTTCAACAGGATCACCCTATAATATGCAACTCACCAGTGCAAAGTTACTTTGAATTGGAAATGTAAAAACATTTTTTTTAATTGTCAATAGGATGATCGAATATTGAGGCCATGGACCTTTAATATCACTATACAAATCCTGTTTATTACCACCACATGGACCTAAGTATTCCATAGAAAACATTTCAGTCAGGATTTGAAATTTGCAAGCATCACTATATGGGCACCCGGTATGGCCATATGACAACAGTGTGCCATTGATCCAAAATTATTCTCAAATACAAAAATAAATAAATAAATAAATATGGTACATCCCACCTTCAAAAGGAACACCCTATAATATGCAACTCACCAGTGCAAAGTTACTTTGAATTGGAAATGTAAAAACATTTTAATTGTCAATAGGATGATCGAATATTCACGCTTTCCTCTTATTACTATAATTGGACCCTTCTCCAGAGAATGTATGCTAGCTTACATATGGCACAGAGGATAAGTTGGTCGACCCATGCTCCGCCACAAGATATTGTAAGAGTGGATATGTGTACCCTGAACATCGACATGGGGTGGGAAGAAACTTGCGACCATCGGACCTTTGGAGGAGAACAGTGAAGCAACACCTTGAGCTTGGACGAACAACATTGATATCAGCCCGTTTGAGAATCAGCGAGCTTAAAAGAAAGATGCACAGACCTTGGATAGTCAAGCTGTGACATCATATATATGTAGCACCTGTGGCAGAGACTGCCACTCTAGGATGGGCCTCTTCAGCCACACAGACGCGGTTCACCTAACCTGTGACTCAATGTGGCACTTTACCTTGTCGCTTGCGACTTATGGAGGCCATGATGACTCATTTATATATGTGAACGTCTTCAAAAATTTTGAAAGATCACAAAATAGCCAAAATTTTTTCTGCTTGGTCTCAACCTTGAAAATGCAAAGAAAATTAAGTTGCAAAGAAACCCCAATATTTAAGCGTGCTACCCCAGGAACGTCTATCTGTATCATACGAAATAGCGGAATCTATTTGGATGCAAAAAGAGGGAGATTTAAGATGTGACTAACTCTTCGTCAGTAAGTCTGAAACAAAATTCTGTGTACTCGCGCGTAGGGGAACCGGAAGTGTGTGACGAACGCTTGGCAACGGGAATCCAATACGTAATTCAACAGACGAGAGCGTGCCATTTGTTTCGGAAATTATGACGGCGATTATACAGTATTTGAGTGGCCCCAGCAGACTTCACCGGTCAATCACATACAAATCTATTATAATTAACCACAGTGGCACATGCATCGTGTTTGTCCCTACTCTGCCAAATTCATATTAAAACTTTGTTCACTGAAGAACCATCTACTGCTCAGCACACTTGTGAAATGAAAATATTGACCAGATTTCAATTTAACCTGGTCTTCCTTGAAAGTAAATAAAAAATAGCCAATCTGAGCCATGCCACTGAAAATGTCCACGTCAACATTTAATGAATAGTTTGCTGAGCCATATGGATACTCCAAAGAGCAAAATTATTAACTACAGTTACCAGTAGATTATGAGCATCAAGACAAAATACAAGGTGGTGTACTACCCAGAGAGAGATATGGTTACAAAACACAAGCAGTCACCAGGGAAGCACTGAGGTCAACAATAACATCTCTCATATAATTATGCTAGAAAGGGTAAATTTTACATTTCACCTTCAGATCCAGCAACTACCTTGCAAGTACAATAACCTCTGCAATGTGGACCTTACAGCAAAAACCACAGTTGTTAGTAGATACTTAAGTAATAAGAAATGGGCATCTTAGAACAGTCTTCAGCTCATAACATCAGTGCTATGGCAATGTGAAAACACATGAGGGGGGAACAATCTTTGGAAAGTCGCTTAAAAAATCCACCTTAAACTGTGCGGTGGTGAAAGGCACTCTGCAGCAGCGATCAAAATACTATATCAGTCTTCTTGGTCTCTCATTTGGTAAAAAACCATTTGAGCTCAAACTTTAGCAATTTCAACAGGCAACTTGCTATTCAAATACATGTTTAACAAAAAATAGAGGCCAATATATTTTTAACGCTAATCGTTAAACGAGCAAGATATTTATAGTTCGAAAGTCAAGGCAAAAATAGTACTCTAGATTGAATTAAATACAAATTCAATAGGCATTTTATTTATTCAGTTTAGTGAATATTAAATCTGATGAATTGGAGTATTTGCTGAGCTTACATCTGGCAAGAGGACGTTGGGTCACCCATGCTCCTCTACAAGGATATTTAATCGTGATATGTGTAACCCCTGAACATCGACATTGGGTGCTGGAGAAACCTTGCTGACATCGTCACCTTTGGCGGAGAAGCATTGACGAACACTTGTAAGTTGGATACAACAGCTGCCTCAGCCAGTTTGGAGAAAGCAGCGAAGCTAAACGCAGCTGCACAGATCCTTGGATAGTGTCAAGCTGGACACAATCCTATATATGTCGCCACCTGTGGCAGAGACCGCCACTCTAGGATTGGCCCTCTTTCACAGCCACAGACGTCGGCTGGTCACCTAACCTGTGACTCAATGTGGGGGCATTATCCATAGTCGCTTGCGACTGACGGAGGTCCATGAGCTCAGTTATATATTGAACTCTTCAAAATTTGAAAAGATCACAAAATAAGACACATTTTTTTCTGCTTGGTCTCATCAACCCTTGAAAATGCAAAGAAAAATAAAGTGCAAGAAACCCCCAATCTTTCAAGCTGCTACCTTTGCTATACCCCGGTTCTATCTGTATCATACTAAATAGCGGAATCTATTTGGATTTATCAAAAAGAGGGGAGATTTAAATGTCTATACTCTTCGTCAGTAATTCTGAAACAAAAATTCTGGCTGACTTCTCGCGCTTAAACACCCTTGAAGTTGTGTGACAACGATATGACAACGGGAATGCCAATTCGTATTCACCAGACCGCTGTGCCATTTTTGTTTTCAAATCAGAAAACAGAAAAAAAGAAAAAAAAAAAAAAAAAAAAAAAAAATAAAAAAAAAAAAAAAGAAAAATGACACCACGAAAAAGATAAAAAAGAAAAAACCAAAAAATAAAAAACAAAAAGAAACCCCCTCCCCCCCCCCCCCTTTACCTCCCCTCCCCCCTCCCCTCCCCCCCCCTCCCCCCCCCCCCCCCTGCCCCCCCCTCCCCCCGCCCCCCTCCCCCCCCCCCTCCTCCACCCCCCCCTCCCCGCCCCCCTCCTCCCCCCCCCCCCCTCCCTCCCTCCCCCCCTCCCCCCCTCCCCACCCCCCCCCCTCCCCCCCCCCCCCTCTCTCCCTCCCCCCCCCCCCCCCCCCCCCCCCTCCCCTCCCCTCCCCCCCCCTCCTCCCTCCCCCTCCCACCCCCCCCCCCGTCCCGTCCACCCCCCTCCCTTCCCCCCCCCCGCCCCTCCCCCCCCGCCCCCCCCCCCTCCCCCGTCCCCCTCCCCCTCTCCCCACCCCCCCCGCCCTCCCCTCCCCCCCCCCCCGTTCCCCCCCCACCCCACCCCTCCCCCCCACCCCCCCCCCCCCCCTCCCCCCCCCACCACACTCCCCCCCTGCCCACCTTACTCCCCCCCCTCCCCCCCCGTCCCCTCTCCCCCTCGCTCGGCCCCCCCCTTCCCCCATCCCTCCACCCACCTCCACCCCACCCCCCCCCCCCTTTTCCGCCACCCCCCGCCCCCCCGCCCCCGCCCACGCCCCCCCCGCCCTCGCTCTCCCCCGCCCCCCCCCCCCCCGCCCCCTCCTCTCGCCCCCGCTCCCCCCCCCCCCCCCCCCCCCCCCCCCCCCCCCCCCTCCCCGCCCCCCCCTCCCCCCCCCTTACCCCCCCCCCGACCCTTTCCCCCCTCCCCCCCCCCACCCCCCGCCTCCCCCCCCGCCTCCCCCCCCCCCCCTCTTCCCCGCCCTCCCCTCCCATCCCCCCCCTCCCCCCCCCCCCCAACCCTCCCCCCCCCCCCCCCCCCCCCCCCCCCCCCCACCCCCCTCCCCCCCCCCCCCCCTCCCCCCCCCCCCGCCCTGCCCCCCTCCCAGCCCCCACCCCCTCCCTTCCCCCCTCAACTCCCCTCCCCAACAACATCCAACAACCAAACAACACCCCCCTCCCCTCCCCCTTCCCCCTCCCCGCCTCCCCCACCTCCGCCCCCCCCTCCCCCCTCGGCTCGGCCTCCCCCTCACCCCCCCTCCCCCCCCCCCCAGCCTCCCCACCCCCTCCCCCCCCCCCTCCCCCCCCCCCCCTCCCTCCCCCCCCTCCCTCCCCCGCTCGCCCCTCCCGCCCCCCCGTCCTCCTCCCGCCCCCATGCCCTGCCCCACCAACAAAAGAGCCCACACATCACACTCACACGCGGACCCCTCTCACCGCACCAACACCCCCCCCCACCCCCCCCCCCCCCCACCATGCCCCCCCCCCCTCCAACCCATCCCCCCAGACCCTACCCCGCCCACACCCCCCTACCTCCCTCCCACTCGGCCCCCCACTCAAACACACCACCCCCTCCCCCCCCCGCCTCACGCCCCGTCCCCCCCCCTCGCCCCCCTATCCTCCCCCCCCCCCCCCCTCTACCACCCACCGCCTCCCCACTCCTCCCCCCCCGCCCTCCGCCCTCCCCCCCCAGCTCCCCACCCCTCCCCCCCCCCCCCCCCCCCCCCTCCCCCACCGCCCCCCCCCCTCCCTCCCCCCCCCCCTCCCCCCCCGCCCGACCCGCCCCCCGCCCCACCCCAACCCCCCCTCCCTCCCCTCCCCCCCCCCCCCCCGCCCCCCTCCGCCCTCCCCCGCCCCCCCCCGCCCGCCCGCCTCCCCCTCGCCCGCTTCTGGCCGATACGCTCTCTCCTCCCTTCTTTGCGGTGTGCCCCCCGCCAGACTCCTGTCCATCACGAGTACTAATCTATTATAATTACCACAGTGCACATGGCATCATTTGTTTGTTATTAACTTCTTCAATCATCTTAAACTTTGTCACTTGAGACGACGCAGTCTACTGCTCTGCCCATCACACTTGTGAAATGAAAATATTTAAATTAAGTTTTTTATTTTTTTCTGTTTGGTTTTTTTTCTAAATAAATAAAAATAGCCAATCTGAGCACAGGCCACTGAAATGGCTAACCAATTCACATTTTAATGAATAGTTTGTTGACCATCTGGACTACTCCAAAGCAAATTATTTAACTACAGTTACCAGTTTGATACTGAGCCCAAAACAAACATACAAGGTGGTTAACTAATCCCAAGAGAGAGATATGTTAAACACAAGCAGTCACAATTGAAATCACTGATGTCAACAATAACATCTCTCATATAATTATGCTAGAAAGGGGTAAATTTACATTTCACCTTCAGATATCCGTCAACTACCCTTGGCAAGTACATAAACCCTCGCCAGTGACCTTACAGCAAAAAACACACTTTTTTATATTTAATTTCTTGAATTTTAACATTACTTGTCATTTTTAAACATGAAGGCTTGTATTAATCATTGTTTAACATGACCAGTGACAACCACATGAGGAATCTTTGGAAGGTCGCTTCAAAACATCCACCTTAAACTGTGCGGTGTTGAAAGGCTTACATCTGCAGCAAAGCGATCAAAATACTATATGCGTCTTCTGTCTTCATTTGTAAATTACACCTTTGAGCTCAACTTCAGCAATATTTCACAGCAACTTGTATTCAATAACAATGTTTAACAAAAATAGCATGGCCAATATTTTTTAACGCAATCGTGTACGAGCAAAGATATTTATAGTCGACCGTCAAGGCAAAAATAGTCCTCTAGATGAATTACATACAAAATCAATGGCAGTTTATTTATTTTTTTAGAGTGAATATTAAAATCTGATGAATTGGATTATTTTAGTGGACCATTGCTAAATATAATTGCAGGGTGCAGATTCCATAAGCCATTTTTGTTTCCTACAAATTATATAAACAAACTGGTGAAGTGGGCTATATCGTTTCATAAACATCGTTCTCAGGTCCCATCCGTTCTAAAATTGGCCATTTCATAGTGCTATTTAGTTTTAGGAGATGGGTTACGATGGATGATGTAAGGATATTTTGCTTGTGAGAAAAGTGGGATACATTTATCAATGTGTTATAAAAGGCTTAATAGAAGATATATTTTTGTAGGGGAAATATTATTAATTCTACCACTCAACATATATGACACCTTACATGGGTGTCTCATTTGGGGTCCTTAGATGAGGCATGTAAGGTGTCATTTCACACGTTTTTGGGGTGTCAAATGACAGCCTGACACCTGTAGGGTTGTCGAAGTACCACCTTTAGGATGTCAGAATTAACCTCTTAGGGTGACATTCAGGCTTGACACCCTAAAGGTTTTCCAAAGGTGTCATTTCTTCTTTCTGGCTTGACAAACCCTAAAGTGTCATTCTGAATTAATACCTCTAAAGGTATCATCTGACCACTCAAGGTTTTCATTCTGACATCCTAAAGTTGTCATCCCAGTCCAATTACACCTTACATGCTCCTCACCTGAAGACCCAAATTTGACACCTTTTCTTTTTTCGTGTAGATAGACACTGGAACATAATCTTGGTCTGCCCACTGTTGAATCACACAATGCACATACAAGGTACTTGTGGAAATTCGTGAAGCAGCCAGACATTGTACCCATCTCTGGCTGGATCATATTTGATAACCCTGGTTGAACGACGAATAAGAAGAAGAATAATTTCTAGATAGGCATTTGGACAGAGCATACTGGACTAATCCACATAACAACAGCAGCAATATCTAGCTTTCTGGAGATCCTCACACATTAATGCAGTACTATCAACCTCCAATTCTACTCATAGTTAAAATTTCTAGTGAAACCAATATGAATAGGAAACATCTAAGGAGCACAAATTAAAGTTGCTTGTCAGATTTATGTTGTATGTGTTCTCCTCTACTTGATATGAGAGCCTGGCACTTGCAAATACACACCCCCTCATTTAACCTGTGAAACAAACTGCGGTTTGATGGGTAACGCAATAATGCATGTTGCAAAGCCCCGATTTCAATACTGTGCGATATTGATGTAACAACCACTAAACACGGCGGTTTTTTGTTTATTTTGGGAATAAATGGTGTGAGGGCGCAAATTTCAGGAGACGACAATGAGAAAAATACGGCTATTCATTGATATCAAAATCGAGTACTACTACTACTACTTCTCGGGTACACAGGGGGGTCCCAAAGACGATCGGAAACACGCACCTTTACGGTGTAATAACTAGCTTTTAAAATTAAACCGGTTGGGCAACGTGGTGGGGCGGCGGGAGTGCGGGCATGCAAGCAGGCGGGTTGGTGGGCAGGCATGCAACCAGCGCAAACCATCCACCCACTCCCAACCCATGAAAATGTATCCAAGTGTCATGAAAATTGATGTATATATATTAAAAACACCAAAGAATTTTATACATCTGACCATTTTATACATGATTTTTGAATGGGCTTTCAACTGGTGAGAGGGGATAACTGTGGGACACTACCTATGTGACCGATTAGTACATGCAAGTGGCATGAAAATGTGGGCATGTATGTAAAGCATGTGGTGCATTATTTAAGCAATAAAGGGTTTCCAGTGTCATTTTATGGGCAAATAATGTGTTTTTTTTTTTTTAAAAAAAAACTAAATATTTGAAATTTGCTGGCCGCGGATCCCTTAGAGCCCTTACATGCCACTGCAAACCTTTATGTCTATTCTTTAACGTAAAATAGCTGCATTGGCGACCCATTAATTGCAGAATAATGGGCAGTAAACTGGACCATCAGAATGCTGCATTTTCACTAATGGGCAGCGAGGTAATAGAATTAGGGTTAACATTTAGGCTAAGATTTAACCACAGACAGACCGACCACCCACACCATAATAACCAAAGCAATCCCTACACTATTTGCCATCTTGCACAGACGACATCAAAAACATATTGGGTTCACTCCTATTCAATACAGATTATCTTTAAGATAATAAAAACCCTAACGTATTGTACTAATTTCAAAGAGCTATAAATAACAGAAGTGATGGAAAGTTGCAAATTCTCACTTTCCTATTTATTAAAAAATATCCCCCCCACTCGCCTTTTTGGAGCTTGCATTGATTACCTTTGTTGTTTGTTTTGTTTTTTAATTTGGTCTGTGCCATTATAACATTTTTTTTCCGAAAAAGCTCTAACCAATTTTTTCAATTTTCATAGCCTTGGTTCATTTTCACATCAGCACATTAAGGTTTAGACTTCCCTGTATAGTTGCTATGCAGTTCATTAAACCTCTAGACCCAAATTTGGTGAGCCTTAGCCTGATTTGTTTCCAGCTATTCCCAGTTGTTTAAAAAGCAGGATAAATATTTATATACAAAACAGAGTTATCAAAATGAAGATCTTTTCTCTAAGTTTGAGGAAGGTTTGAAATTTTTTTTCTATATTTGAAGATGCTGATTCATAATTTTTTATGTCTCATTTCTAGGAAATATCGGAGTTTGTAAAATAAGGGGTAACATTAATACCAGGGTACCATTTAGAGAATTAAGGTAAATTTGGGAACCGGTACTCTCTTACGACGAATTGAACCCAAGCAAGGCGATACCATTAATTTAAGTGGCAGTAATGAATGCGGAGACAGGTTTTTTCCACGCAAAAATAATGTGTGTCCACAGTTCAATTCGTCATAAAGAGAGACCGGTTCCCAAAATCATACCTATATTCTCAATCTTAAACCTCTTTACCTTTAAGCCCCATCTTTAACTTAACCCCATTTCGCGATACTTTTATAATGGCTTAAATACACAAGAAAGGACTCCCACCACCCAGTGACAACAATCGCACATACCCGTGAACACAACGATCATATGCAACGAGACGCAAAGTTGGGCAGGCGCGCGAACGTACCTAAACGCGGTATGGAAGCGCGCGCTTCAACACTAAAAATAACGTCAGTACACAGCACGTACTACCTGGGTTCAATTGTCGCATTTGAACCCGGGCATCAACCAACGGAATTGCTTACATTTTCACAGCTGTTTAAGAATTTAAAATCGAGTCAAATTGCCGTCGGTGCTGTCGATAAATTATGATTCAACAGTCTTTTTCAAACCTTCCTCCATATTTTGCTTTAATTACTTGACTTACTTCATGATAATATTGCAATTGAACATACCTCATTGTAAAATTACTACAACTTACGTATTTCCTAACCTTGCATACAAGGAATTCCATGTCAATTTGTGTACAATCCATGGAACGAAAATGTTTCTGGTAATCAACCATTTAAAGGTCACAGGCAAGCCCCCCCACATTTTTTATGTTTAAAAAATTAACAGCTAAAAATATAAGGAGAGACAGATAAGCAAGTTGATTATAGTGTTTTTCACATTCGTAAGAATTTTCAGGCGATAAAAGCCATCAAACAAAAAGCACCCCAACAAACAAGTTTGAAAATCAAAACTTGGCAGAACGGGCGGACGTGAATCGTGTGAGTATCCCCATTTTATAAGTAGTGTTGCCAGCCGTAATTGAAGTAGTACAGTCTGCAGCATTTAAAATTATATTTCTAAATCATTGCATTTTTTGAGCAAATTTAAGTGCGATTTCACCTTGATGTTGAGTTTTATTGTTAAAATGCAGTACAAAGAAAGTTCACAACGCAAAGCGAATGTCCGGGCGAATCCTATTAATATAATTGCATGCATAACTGAGGAAAATGTACACAACAACGTGGTTTGCTAAATTTCTGGCTACCACTGTCATGAAACTGGGACGAAGCATTTTGAAGTACAGTCAAAAAAAAAAAAAAAAAAAAGTTAGCTAGTAATATCATCATAGACCCTAATTTATTAATTAAAAAGAGGGATACAATTCATAGCATGTATACTTCGCAATATTAAACGGTGGCATATGATTAGGCCAAAACAAAAAATCGCAGTGTGTGGTTCTAAATGGACATTACCGCGAAGATGCGCCCGGGCGCGATGGACCTTGTGCCGAATTCTAGGGATAATTAATTGTGTCACACCCGACGCGGGCACTGGTGGGACGAAACTACAATTTTAATATAGCTTCAGAAACAACAGTAAAACAATGAAAGTTTACATAATGAAGCAGGGTTGCTGGTGAAATCAATCGATAGAAGATGGTTGTTTCGGGTTTGTGATCAGAACTTTTGACATATTTGTGGTCGTGACACATCACCCCAATGCAATATGTCCCGATCGCGATGTGAGCAAACATGAGACTGCCCTGACCGGGCCCTGATTCTAATATATTGGTCACGTTCCCGTTATTACGATCTTTAAACCGGCTTAAGAGTATATCCCTTTGTTTTAAGTTTAAAATATTATGTAAAAGTATATACTTTTTTGCGTCCTGGCTTGTGGTGGCTATATATGCGGACTCCAGTCTTTTTCGAACGCTGTTGTAGACAGTTGTATGTCCGCGGGATAGATAGCACGCTGTATTATGTATACCAACGCCAGCGATCGAAAACCGCGCCCCAGCCCCCCCTTGATGACCACGCTTGCAGATTCTTCAGCTTTCCCGTACTTCTTTTCCCCTGGGTGATACGTAGCAGCAAGTGTAGGCCAAGATCCAAATTATCAATGTTGTAGAACTGATTTTATATTGAGTATCCATAATTTATCATCCAATAATTGCCATGATGTACTATACCTGGTGATTCATTTTGCGGTCAGTTTTTGTATCATTATTAGGTTGATTTTAAGGCAAAAGCTTCGAAGAGATTGGGAATAGAGATGCATTAAATGTTCGTTGTCAAACCTTCGGTCTTATCGCTGGTCAAATTCCTCAAATCTCAAAGAAACTCAGCGAACCCGCCGACGATGTCTTAACTTCCTTTGTGGCCTTTTGTAATCTTTTTATTGTGGAGTGTGGACATCTTCGTCCTTTAGTGGTGGAATTGATAATTTAAATGCATAATATTTGTAAAATGAGAAGAAATTGGCAGTGTTTTGCATCCTTTGCCAGCTTTTGCCCCGTGCCCAATGCATTGTTTTACGTACACAGGGGAGTAGGATAAAGGCCATAAAAGAGAGGGAAGGCGAAAAAAGAGACCAAATGGGACTAGGGAGAGAAGTACAGAATGGGAGTCTATTGAGGGAAGAATGGTAAGAGGTGGAATCAAAAAGAAGGAGTAGAAGGGAGGGCAGGTATAAGAAGAGAGTCGAACGGCAGGGGTAGGCGAAGAAGGCGAAGTAAATAGAGGGGGAAACAGGGTACAAAGAGGGGCCGGAATAAGAACAGGAAGCGGGGAAAAAGATTAGAGGGTAAGGGGAGTTGAATACGACGGAAAAAGAAAAATGGGAGGGGGAGAAGAAAGGGAAGGCGGGGATAGGCGAGGGGAGGTAAATAGTGAACACGAGTGGAGGGATAGGGGTCGCGGAAAAGGGGGGTGGACGAGAGAGGTAGGGTGGGGTGGGAGTATGATTCGTAAGGAAACAAAAAGAAACAAAGCAAGAGGAACAAGACAGGAGGGAAAAAATGATATTGAGGTGACAAACAGGGGTGTAGTAGACGCATTAAGCCAAACTGAAGGGGGGAAAAGGAATGCGGAATTAAAAAGCTAAGAAGGAAAAAAGTGGAAAAGGGAAGGGGAGGACGGAGGGTTAATAGGTAAATGACACAGGAAAGGGAGGAAAGTAAGGGTATAATGGGACCAAGGGGGGGAGGAGGGGGAAAAGAACAGCGTAAGGGGTTAGAAAGCCAAAGGAAAAGAGAAGAAGAAAAAAAGAGCGTGAAAATTACAGAAAAGTAATCGAAAAGCTATGAGCCGAGTAAGGGGAAGAAAGAAAAGAAGGATAAATGGGGAGGTAAACGGAGGCGAGTAAGAATGTAACAAAATGGAGACGGGGCGAAGAAGGCAGAGAATCGTAAGAACAAGAAGGGTACTCGTTGGGACGGAGGAAGAATAGAGGGGAGAGGAGAAGTTGGCGTTGGAAGACTAGGAGCAAAGAGAAGGGATAGAAGGGTTGAACAGGGGGCGAACGGGGGATGGAGAAGAATTCGGGTGGAGGCCAAGCTAAGGGAGGTGACTAAGGGGGTGCGGCAGTAAAAAGTGGAGATGAACAACAAAAAAGGTGGGGAATGCGGGGTAAAGGAAGTAAAGGAACCGAAGGGAGAACAGGAAGGAGCAATCTCCTTGTCCTTTTTGTTTGTTCTAGCTGATACCTCTATGACGAGTCATTATCAATGCGCCCAATTTAATATCTTTCGTACCTTCAGTGAAAAGATGGCCAAAGTACCCCCCACACTTTACTTTACCTTCTACCCACGGGGCGTTGTTTGAGGCTTCCTGGTGCTCGATTTTAACCTTTAATAGAGTTATATGGTCATGAAGAAGGAAAATAAATATCAACTTCATATAGTACTTGGCTTTGCATGTGAGCTTTTAAATACACCTTTGGGCATTTGTGTACATGGGTTTTAATGACTGTGAATGACCAAGTTGGTTTGAAAATCAATCCCATAAATGCATTGCAAGTGTGCTGAAACTGTCTGTATTAAACCCATACCTAGCAGGAATAAAATGTTCAAGACTTTGAGAACAACAAGCATTTCATTCATGATCCAGCCAAAAATTCCCGAAGTACTATACCTTGTGGGGCTAAAAATGAGTGTAAGGCAGGGTTTTAATGTGTGTAAGAATAGAAGGATTTTGGGGATCACATGGCCTTATTGATGTTAAATTTCTCAAAACTGATGCATTGTGGATTGACTCAATACACCCTCTTGAATTAATACAAATATGTAAATGCCTTTGGCGAAAGGGATCGGTTTTGTATCCCTCTTTCAAATTCACAGGAAACAAATTCTATTTTTATTTATTGGCCTTCCACTAATAAAGTCCTAACCTCAAGTCCATAAAATAAACAAATGAAATTTGTTACATGTAGATCTCTGTGAACCTTGCCACGTTTTGCTTAAAATGCTTTTTTCCCTTAATTAAAGCAATTTTGAACTAAATTGGCATTTTGTTTAAGGGTAAACAGTTATTTTGAACATAGGCCACAGTGTTTGTGCATTAAAGCTGAGTTAGTTGACATTAAATTAAAATTTGTTTAAATTAGTCTTACATCTTTGCCATTATAGTAAGTGTCTCACCTGCAGCTAATCCCCTCATCCTAATCAGTAAAATCATTTGAGGTTTACATATTGGTATACATCACTAAGCAGAATGATACTTGGCCTAAAAGAAAATCATGCCAGAGACTGCCATGTACCACAATGAGCCCTGCCAAATTCCTTCAGTCAATTCCACCATAACACATTTTGAGTGCTCACACAATAAAACATTTCATGTAGGTACGAATCACTTTGCAGTTATTTATTACAGCTCTCCTCTTGAATTCACCAACTGCATACATTTTTTACAACAAAGATAGCAACTGGCATATACCCTCTGCAATACTCTCAACCAAGCCATTCTGGTTCAGTTTTCTGTTTATTCCTATGATACTAGTCCAATCCTGCCAAAAGGCAATCTACTTAGTGAGCCATTCCTAAGAACCATTCCAAGCATTTCCACAATGTTGCTTGGCAAACAGATTATGCAATCTCCCCTCAACACAGAGCACCAACTGTTCTCAGAGGCTATTATCCAACCTTTTGCATTCTATCAATAAAAGAGCTCCTACCTGATAGTGCCCTTTCACTGTATCTCCCCACAAAAGTGCCTGCAAACTCGCTGATGACAACGAGTGCATGATCCCGTCCAACACCTGTACTGCCATGCTCTTAACTCTACCCACCTATCAACTTATCACTACTTATCGCCCCTACAGTCTAACTGTAACTGTATCACTTAAAGATGACTATAGAAGAACACACACTCCATGGATGCAATGTATGCTCAAAAGTTAAAGAACACTGGCACAGTTGAAAAATAGTGCGCACTCGCGATTTTTCAAAATTGATATTTGTTGAATGGTTGTAAAGCTTTTATATACATTATCCCTCACCTGAAATGCTTTTAAGACAATCAGCGCCCTTAGGGGTAAACAGAGCGTTTTTTATAAATTAATGTCCACGGTGACATTTATTCAGCAGACACAGAGAACACACACACCGAGCCTGAGTTCCTTGCATGAATCCTGTTTTGACCGGTCTGTGACCTTTGTGTTTTAATCATCAATGCAGTATTGAGTCTATAATATAATTTCATGCAATAGACATATTATTTGATTCCAGTTACGGCAAACTTAAAGCTGGCCTACACTTACCTGGATTTCTTTAGCTTCTTATAATATCCCTATCTGTTTTGGGTATGTTATTTTTATATGTAAAATATATCTCTATTCTTCCAATAGCCAAGATTTGCGATCACACTGAAGACTTTCATATTTTGTGAAAATGTGCCAGTGCCGATTTAAAGCATCCTCTCTTATACATACCCACAGCCAAGGATACCAACATGAACCTTGAGTTGACATTGAATTCATTTTCACACTAAGAAATTTCACAAGTAAGCAACATTAGATATTGTAGGAATATTGATGGGGGGCACTAATCATTTTCTCAAAACCTTTTGCAATTTTTAGACAAATTGCTCACAAATTTGTTTTTACATTTCGTTTGGATTGTTCACATCAGTTTATTTTCCCTTTTTGAAATGCTTCCATGAATTACAAATCCATTACATAATGGTAGTTTTTCAATTGTAAGCATTTCCCAATGGCACAATACAAACATAAGTATTTGTGCCTGTTGTGTGTTGTGTGTGTTGTGAGGATTGTAAATGTGTGTGTGGCGTGCATACTGGCAGCATCGTGTTGTGTGTACACAATGCATGCATGTATGTGTGTGTGTTTGTCTCTGAACTGAGCCTTGCAATATGTGGACATGTCAATTGGTAAGGTCGCTTTATTTCATTTATTCACAAGGCTTTATAAAACCTCATAACGGCTGACCTAATACACTGGGTTGTCTCACTATATCAAATTGTCATTACTTCCACAAGTCAATACGAATAGTAAACAAAGGCACAGGCTCAAATATCAGGCGTATATCATTTTCCCTCATGTACTTGATAACCTATGGTTTTAAAAGAGAACTAGTCATGCATTCCATCTCTGGCAGAAACATGATATCTACAAATTATTGCTTCCATGGGTTGACTATAGGGAAATCAATGCAGCTACACGTGCACATCCTATTTTAGTATTTCTAGTGACCGACTTGTAAAGGAAAATTGTAATAACTCTTTTTTTACTGAATCTTACAATGGCTAAGAATCAATCGGCCTTTTTTAATTAGCAAATTTAAATACTACTGAAAAATGTGGTAAACTTGGCTTTCCACACTCACTATATTCAAAGAATATAAGCTGTGGGCCTGCTGCCTATTTTAAAAAATACTGCAAGTAAACTTGCATCATCCCCTGGCAAGATGGCAGTCTGGGAACATGACCTCAGATGACCTTTGACCTTGGTCCATGACTTTCGACATCATCCGCACATGAAGGAACCCCTATTGCACCTATACCCCAAGTCTGGTGTAAATTGGACCCTCAAGTTACAAGGAGAGATTTCACATATCAGGTGTCCCCCTAAAAAAATGGATTACTAATTTGTTGCCCTGATTTAAGGCTTTTTCCCATCATACAAAGTATCCCCATCTGAAAGGATTAAGCTGAGAAATGTTCTAATTTTCCTAATTTTTCGTATAGGCACAAATATGAATTCAGCCTATGTTTTACATTGAAATATACAAATCAAAATCACTTTTTTTTCTCTTTTAAGACATTCTGTAGCAAAAATATAAGGTAAGAAATCTTTGAGTGTCTAATCTCTACATGAAATTACATTAATGACACAATATTGGGTGTCTCAAAAATCTCCCGTTGCACCTTTCGAACTTTTGAAAGATACCTGAAAACACACACCTAACCAAACTGTAACACACACACATACAAAAAAATACATATAACATACCATACGTGACATGCGGTCACGGGTTCCACATTATGGTGCGTTTTTGCGTCTCTGACGCACTTTTTCCAAAGGTGGACGCACTTGGGTCTAGATAGAGTAAAGTTTGCGTCTTATGTGGACGCAACAAAGTAGCCCCCGCCACTAAAACTATACAAAACACAGAGTTTGCTCTGGCCATGGTCACAATATTGTATCCGTTTCACTCAAACAAATATTATTCTGTTACTATTATACATGTAGGAAATCTGTAAAATAATATAGGTTTAAAATTGACTGTATGTACTTCTTTTTATTTAGTTCACTAACCTCTCTCACTGGTCCCAAAGGGTATTCATGATCAACTACTCCAGTTCTTGGATGTTTAAGGGTCATCAGGGTAATGACTTTACAATATGCACAGTCTACGTTTTGGAAGTGGATGTTATGGATTGTTTACAGTCATTAAAGAAGCCTTAAAAGGTGCAACACGAGATTTCAGTCATCCATTTTTCTGTGAATATAGTAGTGATTTCATATAGATTAGACACATTTCTTAATGACCTCCCTCCTTTAATGTGGTTTCCAGAACTAACGTAAATGAAACAATGATTTGTATATGCTTAGATTTCATAGAAAAGCATAGGCTGAATTTCATATTTGCTCCTGTATCGAAATTTAGTTTTTCACAATTATAGTACCAAGAAACTTTTCATCTTAAACTTTCAGATGGTTATTTTGAAGATAGCTTACAACCAGTGCCACAATCATATTTTTCAGATTTTTAGGGACAACCTGTTATTTGAAATCTCTCGTTGCACCTTTTAAGTATTACAACAGTGTGCTCAAACCTGACACGCATATAATTCTAAGTTAACGCACTTTTTCAACCTCAGTGAACCAAATTTGTGTCAAGTTAGACGCACTTTTTCAAACCTAGGTGTAACCCTGACATGGCCGTGTTATTGGCAAAATCTCCCTCGTGCTTTTCAAGCCAAAGGGATAAAAATAACATTTTAGTGACACACACAGACACCGCACAACTGAAACAAAGTGGGTCCATCATATTTATTTTTTGCCGGACTGATGATGAACTCATGAGTACTTAATTTGGCAATCTGAATGTGGTGGACTAAATACACTGGTCCCCAGACAAGTCAAATTGGCCCTACTCTTTTAAAATGAAACACAGATGTATGCTTGCAAAGCCATGCAGCATGTGTACATGTAGAAATTATAACAAATTTTATAGTACAATCTCTTTAATGGCCTACAAAAGGAGCCCTTCCATTTATTGAATTATCCGTATTCTAGTACCAGATCAGATTTCAGGTTGGGATTCATGCTTCAAGCACTATTAAAGGTGCAATGAGAGATTTCAAATAACAGGTGCCCCAAAAATGTGAAAATTCTGATTTGCACTGGCCAAAACTATATACAAAATATCCCCATCTGAAGGGATTACTGATAACTGTTTCTTTGGTACAAAAGTTGTGAAATTTCTATTTCATATATGAGCAATACAAAATTCAGGCTACATTTTTTCTATGAAATATAGGCACTATACAAATCATTTTGTTTTCATTTTAAGTTATTCATGCAGCCAATGAATAAGGAATGTATTGAGTGTCTAATCCATATATGAAATCACTAATTATCACAGAATATTTGGATGACTTGAAATCTTCGTTGCACCTTTTGACATCCCAACATCTTTACAACTTCCATCGCAGTTGGGTTGATTAATGGTAGCAACACATTCGTTCATCAGGTTTCTAAGGAAACATTTATCAACTGAACAGCCACTGTGGATAATTGAACTTGAGATAGCCTGGACTGAAGTGACACTACAATGTAAACAACACTGATGCGCTTGACCAAATCAATCCACATGAGATCAGCTTCGCTTCCATTTTGTTTAAAGGTCCCATGGCCCGATCGCTAATATCCTCGTCCCCAGGGACCCCGATTTTACCGGAAGTAGTAAATTTTTATATCAGAAGAAAGCTACTTTTTTTCTCATTTACTCTGTTAAATCTTGGCTAAATGTTGCTTGGTTTGAATGGTATGAGCAAAAATATGCCCCTTTTTGGTCGACCAATATTAATTTTTCCCAGTACTCTTGGGCTTATAAACTCGCGTTTTTAGCTCTCACATCAATTAATGAAGCTGTCACTGGCTACGTATTCCTCAGCGCATTCAATTAAAAACTCTAACACTTGTTTTTTTAAAGCTCTTCATGAAGAGGCTCCGGACTACATTTCTGACCATGCTTCTATTTACTCTTCAAATTACAATCTACTTCATCTTGTTGTACCTACATTAGAAATTCCCTCGGACGAGAATTGCCGGTGATCGTTCATTCTCATGTATAGCACATAAACTCTGGAACTCTATTCCCTAAGTAACTTGCCCCATGTCAATGACACTCTCTGTTCAAAAAGCGTATCTTAATACTCCCTTATTTAGTTTTAATATAATTTGTTCTTCTTTGTATTGTAAGCCCTTTGTAACCTTGAAAAGGTGCTATATCAAATGCTTTTTAATTTTAGTATTATTATTTAATCACAAGGAATTGACATATCGCGCGAAACTTACAGATGTGGGTTTTGAGGTGAAGGCCCTTCTATCACGATACTAGGTACTCCATGAGCATGACCAGTATAGGCAGGATGACAAGTTTACCCACCGTGGTAGCAATGTGGACTCCCTTGCAACGGGGGCTTACTCTAGTTCCTGTCGTCATTCCCCTTGTACTTCCACCATGTATTGTTAACCACTATGACCATTGGGAATCATACAGCCTACAACAGGGCCTATATCATGGTAGACCCATTTGCTATGGTACTAACACCAACCAGTACCTATCATGGTCATCGAATTAAGTTTATCAAAATTGATATCGAATCCAACCCCGGCCCGCGATGCCTGTAATTCATCAGACCTTTGCTCTCACTGTAACCCCGTAGTGGATCTAATCCTCTGTCAAAGGAATTACAATTGGCCACCTCAATATATTGACTCTCTTAGGGGTGGCCATACAAAATTAGACAACTTACAGATCTTTATTCAAACCATCAATTTGATATAATAGTCTCAATGAAACCAGACTATCAGACAATATCAAACTGAAGAGTTACCAGAAATGGGGGACTCGTCATTCCGTCATGATCGAAATCGTCGGGGGAGGCTTTGCCATCTACATTCGATAAGGCTCAGTTTTTTTCCCAAGACAATATCTTACTACAACTCTGTGGAATCCATCTGGGTTGAAATCATGTTAAAAAATAGCAGATCTGTGGTAATTTGCACCATTTACAGACCGCCCGTGAAAAAGTGGCATTTCTAGATGTTCTCCATGATCCATCAGCCATGTTAATGACTCAATTGGTAAAAGTGATCTCGTGATCACTGGTGACTTTAACTGTGACTGCTTAAACCAAAAACTGCTAAGCCAATAATCATTTTGTCGAAATTCCAACTTCAGGAAATTATTGAATCTCCACAAGAATACTGGAAAAAAGGGTTGTGTGTGTGTGGTGTGTGATGTATTTGTGTGTGGGGGAGGGAGTGGTTGGAGTGATGGTGTGCGGGTGGGTGGTTGGGGTGGGTGGTGAGTTGTGTGTGTCTGTGTGGTGTGGGTGTCATGTTAGAGTGTTTGCTTTTTTTTTGTTGTGTGTGTGTGTGTGTGGTGTGAGTTTGTGTATTGTCAATTGCATGTTTTTGGGGTTATGTGCTCAGTTATATAGGGTTGTTTTTTTGGGGGGGTTGGAATTGTTATTTTTGAGGTGCTATGTGTACTCAGGGGTGTTACAGTGTATTTTTTATGTCTAGGTACTATTTAATCTAACTTATTTCCATTTTTAGCTTTTTTAATTGTATTTTCTAATGATCCTGTAATCTCTGTATTTTGTAATTTATATGTAGTATTTTCCTGATGTTATTTGTACAGAGGTCCCTTGTGTAAAGCAGTTCTGGTTCACTGATCTCGGCTACCCTCTTTAAATATGTCTGAAATAAATAATAAATAACTTTATTTACTTAAATCGGACCATCCTCCTTGAAGGAGCCTAACTGTGAACGTACATTAAGC